>JADFUC010000928.1:0-229056 GCA_019722365.1 Lithospermum erythrorhizon | reverse complement strand
ATAATTTTGCAGCCCAGTTTATGTTTTCTTTGGGCGCTCAAGGCCAGTTTCTGTGTCGCTGGAGCGCAGGTTGCTGCGAGTCGCTCTTCCCATTCCAGTCCATTTCGCTTCTCTCCGAACTTCGCTGACCGCCGGTGACGCCACTAGAAGATTTCGACTCGCGACGGTCTTAATGCAGACTACTTTGCATTTTGTGTTCTAGTGGTCTTAATTGATCGAGACGTGTTATATTACGAGACGCGTGGACCGATTATGTTAATATGACGCACGTTGAATTATATGTATTACCGAGACGCTGAATCGAGTATACGAGACTTCCAAGACTACGGGTTGTTATGTAGATAAGTACGAGTTATATCAACACACAAGACATGTTAAGTGGTTTAGAATATGACGTGAGATATCGGAAATATTATGAGATATCAGCGATTATATCTTTGGGAGGCCTTAATAGTTGACGTGGTGGTAGAGCGATAATGAGACTCCACAGTGCGAGGTAAAATTAAGGATGAGTTGTGATAATTAATATATGATATACTCGAGGTGGAATTGTAAAGAATATCAATTGGAGTTATAAGTAAGGTTACTGGGTTAAATAAGATGTGTGATTATAAGGAAATGTGAAACGTAGGTTTGATCGAAAATGGTAAGTCGTAGGGATGAAATCGAGGTCAATAAGAAAATAGTTTTAAGCTCATCCGTTAATAATGTTTAAATAAGAGTCAGGGTCGGTTGAGTTTATCTTATGATAAGTAATGGTTATACTGAGGGATGTAAACTCTAGGTTGAAACCTTTGGAGATGGAATATGGATGAATATGTTTGAGGATTTACGGAGAGATGATTTATATCGGGAAGTTACCAAAAGCGAATTACACCGTGTTGAATTTGAAGTTGTTGATAAGTTGGAGCAATTGTGAACTTATGGTACAGAGGTGAGCCGAGGAGGATTTTGGTGACATACTTGCTGGATTAAAGATTTGATCGGTATAAGATTGTTGACCTTTAAAACAATTAAATTCTCCGTATACTGGGAGTAATCGGGGGATAAATAATGCGTTAAGGCTGTCTGTTGTGGAATATGGACGCGGTAAGCATGTAGCAGAGTGTTAGCGTTGTAATGCATTTAAACGGAAGTTTAATCTCAAAGTAATGATAAAGAGATCGATTGGGTCGAGGCGGAATAATTAGCAGAGTCGAGACTATATCTAAGTAATCGGGGAGACCTTGGGTAATTACTACATTCAATGTCAACGATCAGCAACGCATACCTGGGTGACTGGGTCGATAAGTGAACTGGCCATGAATGAACTTAATCGCTGATAACGGAGCATTATGGTGACGCACCATGAGCCACAGACGGTATCTGATATGAATTTTAATTTTGAGTGGTATTTTGGAGGCAACTGAGGGTGTTTATAACACTAAGATTGATAATGATAATAACAAGCAGAGCAATGCATATTACAGAGATGATAAGTTTGAACAGAGAAATTTGTCGATCAATGTCGTTGCATGGGGTAAGAGGTGGCCACGCTCTTAAGTCACCGACATAAGATATTATGGGAGCCAGAAGACGTATACTATATTGAGAGAGATTTGAGCGGGTGACAAAAGTCATGATATTAGTTGATAAGGGCGTGGTCGAAAGGTGCATTGAGATTTTTGACGATTAGGTTCTCGAAAATTTCGAGGATGAAATTGTATAAGGTGGGTAGATTGTAATAACCCGTTCTGTATCAATATTATTGAAATAGTATACTAGTTGCTCGGTGGAGTATTTCGAGGAGAAATCAAAAATTTCGTTGAATAGTCGAAATACAACGAATCGGTCGGTTGGTAGTATATTTCGATTTTGAAAATTTTAAAGTTTTAATCGAATGGAATGACATTATTTGGGTGGTAATATAATGTGAGTATATAAATTAATGTTAATGTTTGGAAGTTAAGTTGTCGAGATAAGCTTAAAACGGTAAGATCGATTAAATTAAACGACGGAACTTAAAATGAGCCAACCCATTTAAGCCCATAACCAACCAAGGCCCAAAGGGCCAAAACCACTTCTTCTTTCTTCTTCCCGGACGCTGGTAGTCGACGCGAGAATGCCCCCCTGATTTTTCTTTCTTCGATTTCTCTCTTCCATCTCACAGCTTGACCTCAAATTTTCGAGAGTTTCTCCTCATCATCCTCGCCGCTTCAAGCGTAAAAAGGCGCGATCTTCATAAGTATTTTAAGTAGATCTCCGAAGTTGACTTTTGTAATTTGAATTTTTTTGCTCCAATTGACTTTCGTTCTAAGTTAGTTATTCTTTTTGAGATGATATATCGTGTTAAATGTGAAATTTCGACGCTTTTAGGGTCAGTTGACTTTTGAATTGGGTTGACTTTCTAAAATGTTATCGATAGTATAAATATGTTATCGACCTTTATCGTGATTGTTTCTGAGGTGAAATTATGAGTATTAGGTTGTTGAAGAAAATATGTTGAAATTAGTTTTATTGTGATTTTGAGTAGTAGTAAACCTAGCTTCGTGATTTGAGGTCAAGTGAAACGGGTTCGATTAGTTGGAAAGGATATTTTGATTGATTAATCAGACCCACCCGCCTCGAGTCGTACGCCCTCGAGGTTGGAATCGTCATCAACCTGTATATCTGAGTCACCATACGATGGTTGACACGAAAATCACCTGTTTAATTACCAATAAAACCGGATAGATTGATAAAAAAATAGCCAAAACTCAAAAGCGTCAATAATGCATTCTTAACCATCGTGGCATTTCTAGCCAAATTCAAAACCAAACTGCAAAATTTTATCACATACTAAGTCTCAAAGTATTCCACAAAACAGTTTACAATCTTTCAACGTCCAAACAAAATACGAAGAACTTAGTACAACAAAAAGAATAGAAAAGGCGCATCATTGGCGATCCTAGCCACTGGGTTGCCTCCCTAAGTACAAGGTCAATCTGACACTCACGAATCCTCGGCCACTTATCAAATGCACCTCATTAACTGCAAGGGAAGCGGGTAAGCTCGACAGCTTAGTGGAAATCTAATCACCCTGACGGGTAACTTACCCACATCCGAACGGTGACCTAATGAAGATACGGACATAGCAAATAAGTATATAACATGTGCCGCAAAAGAAAAAACTCAAGTATTCACAAAATTCTTACAACAAGAATGACCATCAACACACAACCACTTTAAAAGGACTCAACTCACGTTAACTCATACGTCATACCCCCAAAAGACCTCATACCACAATCAACCGAGTAAAACAAAGACAAATTCCTCTCAACACCACGCTATACCACAACAACAACTAAATAAACTTACGAAATGAAACCACAACAATCTCACATATAACATCTCATCCTTCCAAGGTGCTCACCCTTCAAACACCCAACATCATCATATCCTTTTCCGGCAAAGCTCACCCGAACACCCAACATCATCATATCCTTTTCCCGGCAGGCTCACCCTTCGAACACCCCACATCGTCCTAAACATTCTCAACTCAAACATTTCACAATTCAAACATACATACCAAACATACAACATCACACCAACATACACAACTCAACAATTATCACCACAACTACAACAAATCTAAGATAGAACAAACATGCAACCATCACACAATAATCTCAATGTAGCACCCATAATATACAAACAAATAATTTCAGACGTAACCTATACTCAAACATCCTTAAAACGCCCATAACACAAATATACTCAAACATGAATACACTCAAATAAATACAATTATAATGCATCTAGTACAAATCCAATTACAAGTCAACATTTCACGCCCACAACTATACTGATAAGTTCATAACACAGATACATTGTCACAACCGATTTACCATACACTACACTCAAAACATAAATAAGGTAACAAACGAAACATAATTCCCAATTCGCTAGTACCAATAGCGCCTGCCAGCCAACGGACCAAGACGCTGCCTCTGCCATTCCGAACAATGTAACACTAAAATATAATTACTACCGCAACAATTTCAACCCTTATCCTAATTCAATTCCCCGACTCTTTCAACCCATTTTTAGTTACAATTTAAAACTTAAGTATATATTAGTAATTATGCTCGTAGACTATTAAATGGCGAATTCAACTATCTCGACTAAATCCATAATCGATCAACACCTTAACAAAATATCCCACATTATTAACCACTTCAATCAACCCAAAATATCAACTTTTCCAACTAATCAAACCTGCTTTAACAAATTTCAAACCCCCTGTAGAGTCTGCTTTACTACTCAAAATCTAATAAAACTAATTTCAAATATATTTTCTTCCAACAACCTAATACTCATACCTCAAAAACAATCACAATAAGGTCCTATAACATATTTATACTATCCACCACATTTTAGATAAAGTCAACTCAAAATCACTCGAAAGTCAACTCAACCATAACCACACTTCCTACCCTAAATATCAATCACTATCAACTCTAGATTATAATCTGCTTCAAATAATAATTATATTCACAATATCTCCTAAAATTAAAGTCAACCCAAAATACCAAAAGTCAACGGCCCTAAAAACGTCCAAAATTCTACATTTAACACGATATATCAACTCAAGAATAACTAATTTAGAACCCAAGAATCAATTGGAGCAATAAAATTCAAAATACAAAAAGTAAACAAAAGTCAAACTAGAGATCTCACAAAATACTCAAAAAGATTGCACCTTTTACCTTTGAAACACGGAATGACAGGAGAAACTCTCCAAAAATTTGAGGTCCAAAGCTCGAGAAACGGAGGAGAATCACAGCAAAAATCGGGGAGTGGAAGCTCATTCACGATTTTCACCAGAGATCTCGTCCCCTTATGTTTCATTTCTTTGGGTCATTTAGTTAATATATGGGCTTAAATAGTTGGCTCATTTAAGTCGTGTGAAACCCGATCGTTTAATTCAATCGATACTTCTCGTTTTAACTTATTTCGACAATCAACTTCCAACATTAACATTGATTTATATACTCAAATTATATTACCGCCCAAATAATGTCATTCCACTCGATTAAAACTTTAAAATTCTCAAAACCGAAATATACTATCAACCGACCGATTCGCTGTATTTTCGACTATTCAACTTCGAAATTTTTTATTTCTCCTCGAAATACTCCACCGAGCAACTAGTATACTATTTCAATAATATTAGTACGGAACGGGTTATTACATAAATCAATTTAATAATCTCACATTTTAATTTATTAATTAACGAGTCGTTACCGGTTTCACATTTACTCATCTTAACAAAAAATTCTCGCCTCTTGGGGCTTACTCATCGCTTAGGTCGCCTTATAACCGCCACTTATTTTTCAACTCCTATTTATTATCTAATATCACAACAACTTATCGACTTATAACTCACACATACTCAAATTGATATCTCTCCTCATTTCCACTCTACCATTATTGGTTAATTATTTAGCATCTCCTTATAGTAACCCTTCATAATTCACAAATCTCATAAGCATGGTTTATTGTCACTTCATGTTTTCACCTAAAATTTTGCCGGTTTATCGATAACATCTCTCACAAGATTTTTCTTATCATTTATTATCTCATCGCCTGCTTCGCCACTTTCACATATCAATGTTAATCACGTTTTCTCCACATAAATTAACATATTTACATAACACAATATAATATAAAGAAGAATCAGTCCTATATCATAAAAGGAAATCAAAGTGACTTTTAACAAGTATTTCACAATCAACCAATGAATCATTACAACAACATTCACCTAGACCTCTATTTAATCGCATTATCCAGTCCTTATAAGATTACACCTCGATAATCATTTACACCATATTTATAATGTTACGCCATATCAGGCCAATCAATACCGTTTGTTATTGTTTACTCCATGATTATATGAACTCATCAACTCAACAATTTACTCCCCGACTAACCGTTATACTTTAATCAACAACACATAATCATAACATCACAAAGTAATAGAACACCCAATCCGAACATTTCATGGGAACAAATCACATAATCTCAACGTAAAACATCAACAAATATCAATATATCAACCTCATATATCTCCTTTCTTGTTTATCACATAACATTCCCAAAAGTCATCTAACAGTTATCTACCTTATTAGTTCATTTCTTATAACCTCATGATATCAGTTTAAATAAATTTATTAACACCACAAATTCAGTTTAACATCAATCAACCTCATCCACCACCTTCCAACACAACTAGATAACTTATTCAACATATCACCTTATAATACGATAATGCCTCTGTGAGGATTTCCACGGTTCAACGATACACACTTAATAATTTTTCATGCAATTTCCTTGTCGTGAATCCAACTTCCTCTCAGCAAGAAGGAACTCCAAATTTTTAAACGCAACTATACCAATCAACTTCAACTCATGCATTGGATATTTTACTCATAGCCCTGGTGCTGACATTTTTCATACTCTACCACCTGGTCTTACTACCTTATGACATATCCATACTTATTCTCATCATTACCTTTAAAGACATAGTCATCTCTCTTAATCATCAAAATCTAACTCGTTGTGATCCTCTGCCACCGTGATTATCCATATGGTTCCACCCTGTATCATCATATCCATCTCGAAAATTGTAGTATCACAATTTATTATTCACCCCAAATTCCAAATACACGATTTAATCACACATATATCGCTCACTAATAACTCCATAATACAACAACAATGCAATTTAATCGCCATCAAAATTACCTATAACCCTCATTTCTTCAAACCCCCATACTTAAAGACAATGTAACACTCCACCATATCCAACCCATATATATATAACTCCTAAATATACATTCAATACATATATTCACATATATTATCTCAATTTTTTTTATACGTACGACACACAATAAATTCTCCAAAGAGATCAGAATACCTGATACTTCTTATCCACTTTAATAAACTAAATTATATCATCAATCACCCCTTATCCAGAAGAAAAAGAAAATCCGATACTTTACGACTCATGTTAATGCATGGCATTCGTCAAACTAATTATTATCACAAATTTACATTACTCATCTCTTATCCTAGATGTAACTCGGAACGTTCTCTTCCTTGATTCCTAACTTTACTTGCATTCCTCACCTCACCATGCCTTTCCTTATAATCCACATAATATAATCTAAGATATCACCAATCCTAGCTAGTTCATATTCATCGTATTAATGACTTAGTTTCTCCATTGATAGTCAACACTACGAATCTAACCTCAAGGTTCAAACATCCTGAAGAAAATGAATTCGCATCTATCTCCTAACATATCATACTTATGAAATAATTTCAACAAATTTATAATCTTAATATATCCTTATACAATGTTCGTGACTCTTTGTTTCTCATAATAGTAACTTTCTCCAAATCTCATATAAATACTTAATATCAACCAATCTTCATCCAACTAAATTCTTCCTCGATCGGGCATATTTTATCAATCATCGTTGAATTCCAATTTCACCCAACTGCTATCCCTTGATATGTTTAGTTATTCTTTCTACTTTAAACTTCCATTATTCCACCTCCTCTTTCATATAATATTTATAACAACAACGAACTTCTATAAATATTTATCGATATTGAATTTCTATTATCAACTCATTATGTCATAGACTCGCCCTTTCTTGATTCTTTATACGTTATAAATCTCCACCTTGGTTTACCTTCCAAATAACTATAAACTTTAATGTCTCCATTTAACCTTTAACTTACTAAGTCATACCAAGGCCACTAAATCTTAAGCTATGGGATTCAACACTTATAACTTTACTCAACTCATCTAACCAGAAATTCAAATTTTCCCATCAACATTCTTCCTTATATATAATTGCATACAATATATTCAAGTTTTCCAAGAAGTCCTCATTCTTTATCATTTCAAACCAAAATGCAAAATGCAAAAAGGTGATCGTCATTGACGTATGGCGAAAGGTTCATTTATCGCTGGCGAGGTTATCGACGCCGCGCTGGTTTATCTGTTAGTCGGAAAGTCATTAAGTAAGATTTTAAATTGTGGTAAGTAACATATAAAAATATAACTCTCGGGGTATAGTCTTTAAATAGCGGTAGATTAAATTATTCTTATTTGTACGATAAGGTGCTTAACTTCTCGCGGCATTTATCTTTCACTTAGCTTTTAGTTGACTCCTATTTTCCTACGGGCGATGCTTTATGCCTAGGTCATTGGATGACCGAGATGCATTGGCCGAGTAGAAAGGCATCTGCCAAGACGGGCATGGTGGTCAGCACTTCAAATATACTTTTTATCTTCTTGAAGTTTGTATGAAATAATTATTGTTGTCTCGTGTCAGAAACAAGTAGTTCTGAGCATTGTACTTATATTATTACTCTTCGCTTGTTGTATTTGTTATTAGTTCACCGACGGACGTAGCTTGTATTGCTTTTATTTACGGCGTTAAATAAAGTAGTTTTTAATCGTTATCCATCGTCAGACTCGACATATTAAGTCACGACGGTCCCAACCCTCGCGGGGTCCACCGGGCGTGGTCGCTACAATTTTGGTATCGAGCTTCAGTTTATGTTTTCTTGCGTTCAAGGGTTACGTGTCTAAAGCCTGCGTCATGAAATTGTCATTACAGAGTCGCTCTTCCGATTTGAGTCCATTTTCGCTTCCGAACTGGCCGATCAAGTCGAGATCTTCAATTAGAAGATTTCGCTGACTCGCTGCGACGGTGGTCTCTACGACTACTTTGCATTTTGTGTTCTGTCGGGTCTTAATTGATCGAGATATATTACCAGACAAGGCGGACCGACATGTTAATATGACGCACGCTGAATTATATGTACATTTTCAGACACGCGAATCGAAAGTATACTGAGATCAAGACGACGGGTGGTTATGTAGGATATGACGAGTTATATTTAACACAAAAGATACGCATTTCGCTAATATTTACGTGAGATAATGGAAATACAGGAGATATTTGGGTGATTTATATCTTTGGGGAGTGTCTTAATAGTTGACAAGTAGAATGACAACAGACCTTACGCTGAGGTAAAAATTAAGGATTTAGTCAGATAATTAATATGATATACTGAATTGTAAAGAATATCAACGAAGTTATAAGTAAGTACATCGGGTTAATAAAGATGTGTGATTATAAGGAAACGTGAACGCAGTTTGACTTAAACGGTGTCGTGGTGTACGCAAATCGAGGCCGAATAAGAGGCCAAATAGTTTTAAGCTCATCCGTTAATAATGTTTAAATAAGAGTCGGTGGTCGAAATGAGCTTATCTGTGATGTTTAATGGTTATACTTGAGGATGTAAACCTAGAAGTGAAACCTTTGAGACGGAATGGATGAATATGTTTGAGATTTACTTTTATATATTTATATCGGGAAGTTATCGAAAAGGAATTCACCTGTGTCAATTTGAAGTTGTCGATAAGTCGGAGCAATCGCGGTAACCTGGGCGGTACAAGAGGCGAAGTCGTAGGAGGATTTTGGTGACACGTACTTACGGGATTAAAAGATTCGATCGTGGTATAAGATTGCTTGATCTTAAAACAATTAAGAATTTCTCCTCGTATACTTGGAGTAATTGGGGATAAATAATGACGCTATTGTCATCAGGGAATATGGACGTGAGAAGATGTGTTATGAGTAAGTTAGCGCTGTATCAGATGAAAATGGAAAGTTTAATCGGTGAATGATAAAGAGATTGTGATTCGGGGTCGAGGTGGAATAATTAGGGCAGAGTCGGTGACTATATATCTAGGTAATCGGGGAGACTCGTAATTACTACATCTCGAATGTCAACGATCCTGTAACGCATAATTTGGTGACTGGGGTCGATGCGGAATCCGCTTTCATGAATGAACTTAACGCTGATAACGGAGTATTACGGTGACTTAATTATGAGTGGACATTATCGGCATCGGGTGATATGAATTTTAATTTTGAGTGGTATTTCGAAAGCAACCGAGGGCGTTATAACTCTAAGATTGACATAATGATAATAACAAGCAAAACAATGTATATTACGTAGACGATAAGTTTGAATGTAGGAATTTGTCGATCAATGTCATGATGGGTAAGAGGGCCACCGCTTTAAGTCATCATATAAGATATTAGCGGAGTTGGGGAAGACAAATACTATATCAGAGATTTGAGCGTGGTGACAAGTGTCATGATATTAGTTGATATGGTTAGCCGAAGGTGCATCGAGATTTTTGACGACAGCTCTCAGAATTTCGAGGATCTAAATTTTATAAGGTGGGTAGATTATAATAACCCATTCCGCATTCAATATTATTGAAATAGTATACTAGTTAAGTCAAAGGAGTATTTCGAGGAGAACCGTACCAAGTCAATACTGGAAATACAAATCCAATCGGTCGGTTGGTAGTATATTTCAGCTTTGAAAATTTTAAAGTTTTAATCGAACGGAATGACATTATTTGGGGCGGTAATATAACGTGAGTATATAAATTAATGTTAGTGTTCGGAAGTCAGTTGTCTACATAAGTTAAAACGGTAGAAGTATCGATTGAAAGAACGATCGGGTTTCATATACCCTAAATGAGCTAACCATTTAAGCCAACTAAGCGCCCAAAGGGCCAAAACCATTCTTTCTTTCTTCTTCCCGGATATAGCGTTCGACGTGAGAACGCGCTTCCCCTTGATTTTTTCTTTCTTCGATTTCTCTTCCATCTTCAAGCGAGCTGACCACAGTTCGGAGAAAGCCCTCATCATCCTCGCTGCTTCAAAGTAAAAAGGTGCTATCTTGTTACATTTTGTGAGATCTCCCGGAAGTTGACTTTGTTGACTTTTGTAATTTGAATTTTTTTTGCTCCAATTGATTCTTGGGTTCTAAATTAGTTATTCTCGAGATGGAGAACAGGTTAAATGTAGAATTTTAATGCTTTTAGGACCGTTGACTTTTTGGAATTTTGGGTTGACTTTCTCTAAAATGTCATGATAGTATAAATATGTTATCGACCTTTATCATGGATTGTTTCTTTCGAGGTGAATTAATGGTATTAGGTCAGTTGAAGCAAATATGTCAAATTAGTTTTATTAGATTTTGAGTAGTAAACTAAGCTGGATTTGAGGTCGCGAAACGGCTCGATGAAGGGAAAAGTTGATATTTTGGGCCGATTGAATCGTTGATACTGGGCCGTATTTTGTTGCGCGTTGACGACATGGTTTGTCGAGATAGTTGAATTCTCCAATTTAATAGTCCTCAAATATATACTTAAGTTGTCAATTTGTAACTAAAATGGGTTGAAAAGTCGTAGAATTTAACTAAGATAAGAGTTAAATCGTCATGAGTAGTAATTTCGTTGTAATTTCGTGTGTCGACAGACGCGAACGCTGAAAGTGCACTTCGATCGATTAGGCGGACGAATCTCTATTAAGTAACCGGAAGTAGTACTATCTCACGGTATTACCTTATGTATTTACTTTAAATGGTAATATGTCCTTGTAATATAATTATGTGTGAACGGTGCACATGTCCTCAGTAATATAATTACGTGAGAAACGGTATACATGTAATGTGGTACGATTATAAAGCGAGCCATGTGATTACGTGACTTATTCTGGCAAAGATTAAAGACCGGGCTTCGAGGTAAAGTGACGGCTCGAACTCCCACCATATTATCAAGGCCTCCGTGGCCTTGTCGCCACTTTTGTACTTGCCGATCTTTTTGTATTTTCGTGGGCCTTGTCAAGACTTTTTGTATTTATGTAGCCTTTGTCGGGCGGTTGTGATTGACACGATTGTGTGTCAAGCTTAGTCAGTAAAGTTTTAATGTTGTCGGGAGTAAAGTAGTTGGTTATCAGAGGCTGGCCGGTTATGTATGACTTTGAAGTGACTTGAGTATTGTGATAATGCACTTACAATGGATGATTAGGAGTTAGGTGACTCCTTCCTTGCGTGGATATGTGATCGCTATCTGCCTTATACTATGTGTATAAGTGTTTGCCTTATACTATGTGTATAAGGGTTTGCCTATACTATGTATAAGTCATGCGTGCTCTCTTTTATACTATGTGTAAGGCGGTTTGCTCACATGGTATAAGTTGGGCGGCCTGCCTTATACCATGTGTATAAGTGTGGGCGGTTTTATACTATGTGTGTATAAGTGCGGTTTGCTCATACTTAGTGTATAGCTGTGTGCCTTATACTTAGTGCATAAGCTGCCGCCTTATACTACGTATAAGCCAAGCCATTTTATACTATGTGTACGAGCGCGTGTCTTATACTATGTGTATGAGTGCGCGGTGTGCCTTATACTTGTGTATAAGTGTTGTTTGGCCTTATACCGCGTATGGGCGCTGGTTGATTATCTATTAGTCCATTCCTCCTGTAGTAGACGGATTGAGCATACGCGCATTGTAGGTTTGTATACTAAGGGGAGCATTTAGATGGTGAGTGCTTCATTTACTCAGAGTTTTAGTCGTTGCCAGCTTCTCGAATTTCTTTCCGGAATTGGGTGCTTACTGGAACCTTCTATTATATCTTCATGCGCAGGTCCGAGACTTCCTGTGGAATTACGACGCATGACCTTATTAGGTGAAGTCCCGATATGGGTATTTTTATTCATATTTGACTGTCATATATATTCACAATCTCGTTTGTTGTGTTGTCAATTTGCTTTGACGTGGTACTTCATTTCAGACTTTAGCCTCTTGCCGGCAAATTCATTTTGTATTCAGATACGGTATTTACTCACAAATAGAAGCCTCGCTGAATTAATGGGTTTTGTAGATACCTTTGAATGAGAACCTTAGGGTACGTAAATTTTAAACGAAGTTATGCTAACTGGCTACGATGTTGATTTATATTTTGTATATGATGGAAAAATCGGATTCAAATGTGTGTTAGAATATAAGTTCGATTAAACCACGACGATACTATCAATTAAATAAGTTCCGTATACTAAATGGAGAATTTTGGGAAGATAATTCTATTCTAAAGTTATTCGATTTAAAATATATACCTTCTGGCTTATATTAAGAAATGAAATGATTTGGAGGGTCTTACGAGGAACATTTAGATGTCATAGAGATGGCTAATGCATTATCGGAGTAGCACTTTATGTGAACTAAAGATGTTAGCTGGAGTGGGCGAGAGGCTCGAGTGACGAGATGTCGAGGATATATGCTTGAGTTGTCGTATGTCAGGTTCGATATTATATCGAAATTAGCTATATCTATTAAAGATAACCAATAGAAAGATATCTCCGTGACTAAGGCGATTGTGAGGGAGGTTGTCGACAAGTGCTGGTTTATTCCACAGATTTGAATCATGTAAGTAACATATAAAATATAACTCGGGGGTATATAGTCTTTAAATAGGGAAGGATTTAAATTATTCTTATTTGTACGATAAGGTAGGTTAACTGTGGCATTGCCTCACTTACCTTTTAGTCGACTCTCATTTTCCCTACGATGTATGCTTTATGTGTAGGTCGTCAAGGGATTAATTTAGTGACGATTGCCGAAAGAAGGTACTTAAGACGGCGATGGTATTTAAAGACTTCAATAAATATATACTTTTATCTTCTTGAAGTTTCATATGAAATCATTATTGCTTGTCTCTGTGGTTGTAAAAACAAGTAGTTTGATATTGTACTTATATTATTACTCTTCATTGTTGTATTTGTTGTTAGTTCACCCTACGGACGTACTGTATTCGTTTATTTACGTTAAATAAAGTCGCTTTTTAATCATATCCATCGCTTAATTGATTATACAGTTGATTTACCAACTGTACCCAATTGGCTGGTCGCTATGCGCTGTCGTATCATGCCTCCGAATCTGCTTGACGCGCGCAACTCGGCTCGGTCCATACTCAGTTGCCGGCTCACCCATTGCCTAATGAGCGGCCTCTTTGTCATTGTTTCTTTCTCATGTGGGTCAATAATCCTTTCGGGGTTTTAATTCTTTTGGGTTTTAAATTGTTTAAACCCTATTTCGGCTTCAAATAAATATTTTAATATCAATTAAAATTATTTTTAAATTAATTTGAAGTTGAAAATTAGTTTAATTAATTTAATTTTAACTATTTTTAATAGTTCTACTTGATGATATTATTTTAATTGATATTTGATATTCAATTAAAATAAAATTATTTAATTAATTCTAATTTGCTTAGATTTATTAATTGAATTGATTTAATTAAATTAGAAACTATTTTTTTGATAATTGGAGTTTCCTTTAATAACATATAATCAAATTAACTTATTAAAAGTGTAAATTAGATAAATAGTATTTTAGAAATACTTACTATTTAATATTAGTTGTTAAACACATAAAAATTGTTTAATGAATATTTTATTAATTTCACGTTAATTGTAAATTATATATTTCATTTGATGAATATACAATGGCATATATTTATTTAGAATAAAGTTTAAAATATTATTCCTTTAATCCATTATAATACTTTTAAGTTACTATTATTAACAAGAAATGAATATATATTGATAAACGGATTGTAAGAGATAAGTGATAAGACTTAGATATATTTTTGGGAAATACGGCCCGATTAATCTTTGCCTAACATTAATGAGTGTAGAGATTTTCATTTATATCAAACAGAATTAATTGAAAATCGTAGAATCAATCTATGAGTCGTGCATTTATAGAGATCATTAGAAGACTTTAAAGCGTAGTTTAGAACTAGTCTAGATTTTATGTCATATTAATAGGCCCTTTGTTAGTGTTTATATTGTATGCTTGCAATTTGTTATATATAATCGCTTGTGTGCAATATACGGTTAACTTTGATTACAAGACCTGGTTAAATATAACTAATCCCACCATAAATTAAGTAGTATTATCATATCAACTCTAAAGTTGGATTTAAGTCTCATTATGCACTCACCGATTTGGCAGATTTATCATATTTCAAGTACTTTTTCCACGAGGTGTTTATACTTCCTGCAAAGTGCGTGACCTGGGTTATAAACATCCAACCCTAATTTCAAAACCTAGATTCGTTACTGAACGGTGATTTCCAAGTGCGTGACTTGGGGTTCGTTAGTCAAAAAGAGGGTCACTATACAATCTTAAGATGAATCCTTGCTTGGACGCAAGAGTCGATTAAATAGATGAAAAATCTACCCATGTGATTAGTAATTGAAAATGTATGCGTGCAAGCCTGCTCACCCTACCACAGAGGATCCTGGTATGCTTGAAATTAAGCTCAAATGGGATTGCAAGTACAAGTATTACTATTATATGATTTAAGAATTACTTATATGACGTGAAGAATCAAAACTATATTATTTTTATATCTCTGTCATAGTCTAATAGCCCCTATGAATAATAATAATTCTAATATATTCCGGCCCAAGAATGTAATACGCATGGTACTTCATCCATTCTGATAATACAAAACGAATCATGAAATGACAAAAAATACATGGTAGAGCAGATTTAGTAGCATAAATCCTACCACTCAAGTCAATGGATATTTATGTTGGACCAGATTCGCCACTTTCTCTCGACACATGGGCGCTTAGACACTTGATATATACCAATATTTTAAAACGCGTGACTTACAAATAAGAAGGCACGAGATGAGATAGACTGGGTAAAGAATGGAGCAAAAGTTGCGCCATTGTCGCGAAGACAGCTTTGTTTAAGTTTCTACAACAGTGAATAGTAATTAACTACAATGCTCCAACGCATTCTGCATTTAAAGAAAACATCAATTCAGCTTCACAACTAGAAAATGATGGCTATTACTTCTTTCAATTAATGACAAGTTGGTTGTTTCATTACTCGAAATAGCATAGTTTATGGTACGACATCCGCCGAATGGTCTCTCGTGGAAGGATACAAACGTTGAGACCTACAAGATAAACACAATAGGAACAAGCCAAACTGATTTTAACTTCCCATCCATGGTATCTTGCACTGGGTCACATAAGCATAAACGACAAGTTAAATTACATAACGATGGAGGTTTTGACATCATCCGGTCTTGGTCCATACGATCAATGAGAACTACGCCATAGGGGTACACCAAATCACTCTTTCACCGGTCTTGTTTCGGTAGGGCAAAAAATTTATCGGGTACTCACATACCACGCGAGCTGACCAATTACCGGCCGAGGAGGTTACTCATACTTCATCACTTTCTATTGATTTAGTAAGCGTGATATAATTATGGCTATATTCATCGAAGCATAAGAATGAAGCTTTTGAAAACTTCAAAGAACTTCAGAAGAAGTCGAGAAACTGCTCAACAAACCATTAATGTTCTCCGGTCCGATGTAGGCTATAACATTTAAGCCATGATTCAAGCGACATCTTGGGCTGAGCTGCATTGTATCACGCTCACTACCGGAACACCTCAACATAATAGTGTATCCGAAAGGAGAAATCGAACACTATTGGATATGGTTTGATCCACGATTTAGCACATCCAAATCGCCACCGGGCTTTGGGGACGCTATGATACAAACCGCCATTTACACCAAACAACATCCGGGCCTAAATAATCGCCCTAGACAAACGGAGTGTTGGAAATATGAGATGTTATATCTCATAAATATATGTCCGTTGAACAATTAGATTGTACAACCGATTATTACATTTAAATAATAATAAGTTCAGATATATGTTAATTGTTGGACAATTAATATATTAGGTAACTCGATTGACATTAGGGGTTATGATGGCTTACTAGAGTCCGCTCATAATCTATATATTAATATGATGTTCGGTTAACATAAATTAATATATTGCTATTGTCGATCGAGCCTAAGAGGTCACACACAACAACGAAATCGAACTATAATTTAATTATAACTTCCGGGATTTAAAATATAACTCCATTTAGAATATTAGGTGAAATCTGGGCTAGTTGGAACTCACCCCATAGTCAAGTAAAATGGAAGGGATAGTGGTTCCGTAATCTCCCGCTTAGAATAATTCTATATTCCCATCAGCCACTTAACATGCCTCGATTTGGTGGGATGTTGTTGGAAGGTTCCTGAACACTATCCAGTTCGACTATCATTAAAGATGAGGAGGTGGAAGAGTTTTGCCAACTCTCTTTCAATGCCTAAAAAGTAAGACATTAGATGCCTATATAAAGGCTCGTCACGATTTGCATGAAAATCCTCACCAATTCTTCCAACTTCGTCAATTATCTCCCCCGGCCTCACCCTAGTCGACTAAGAAAGGAAAAATCCCTTTGAATTTTTCTCAACCTGCCTACGCTTTAATATTTTAAAGAGCTCGTAAAGCTCTTCGCTGAGAGTCTGCTCACGTCAGCGCTGACTATTCTTAGATTTATTTCACCGCAAATCCCTAAAGAAAGTGTACACATTTGTATGTTATTATTTTTATTATATTCATAGAACTCGTTACTACTTTTCATAATTGTTATTTTATCCATAAAACCCAACAACAAGAACTAGCAAAAATGGCTTTAATTAAAGAACATATCTGTATCTTAGAAAGCATCAATTGCTTCATCACCGCCTCTTAATCAGGTTCACAATTGATTATTTTTGCAATTCATTTGTGTTTGCTTGGGAGTTATGAAATAAGTGATCATTATTAAGATGGAGATTTATTTTGGGTTAATTTAAGATTGATTTGAAAAGGTAGCTTTTAAGAGATGCGAGGATGATTTTAATTATCCGTTAATTTTTTTAGCTCCTAAATAATGCAAATGAATTGAAATTAATTGTTTTATCCTTTTTAAGTCACTATCTTAAATAATCCATAAGCATATAAGTGAGACGCGGATAGTTAATTTTATTTTTGTTTTCAAACTCTGTTTAATAAGAATGTATTTTAACTGTGAGGTTAAATTTAGAAAGCAACGGCACTGCAGATCACCACGCTTTTGCTAAAATTCGCATTTCGATCACCCTAGTTTCACTTAGGCTGTTTTCGATCACTGTAGTTCCTTGTAAAGGCAAAAATTGGTAACTGCGTGACTTTTGGGGCTGAAATAGAAGATTTTTACACTTTTTCACATTTTTTTTAGGGCATTTTTTACTTTTCATGCCTTATGTGTGTCTTTAACACTTAACTTCACTTCTTATATGCTCTACTTGGATGGACAGTCAACTTAATCTAGGGAATCGAGATGCATTATGAAACAAAAGAAAATTTCTCCTCTAATCCTCAATTTCTGAATTGAAGCTTCCACAAACTTAGGCCAAGAATTTCTCTAAATCAATCTTCATTTCCTCATTCCTCCAAAATTTCGGGCTTCACTTTCACTGGCTACCTTTGTCATCACAATTGCTGAAGAATGGAAGGGTCAAAGAGAGTTATTTACTACAAATATTGTGGAAAGACCTGCATCAAACTTGTTTCATTATAACAATGAAAATTCAGGCTTAATTTTCTATCAAGTTGTCCAACTACAAGTAGCTATCTTAATAGGTGTCATCCCCATGTATTCTAATGTATTACTCACATTGGTTATTCTTGTGGTATGTACACAGAGTAATGGGGGCCATGGTTGGATGGAATGGGATCATTTTATGAGGCCTCACCTGCTACAAGGACGTTGGGCCAAACAAAGAAGATTATGAGGATTTGGTAAAAAGTTGGTCTACTTTTACTGTGGAGTAGACTTTTACTAGGGAGCAACAACAAGCCAGGTAAGATGAAATTGAACCTTGTGGAGATGAAGCTGCAATGGAGCAAGATAGTATGATCCGATTACAAATGAGTCAGATTTATGCAAAAAGTCAAGACGAACCTCGTTTCGTCGAAAGTACTACTGTGGGATCGTTATTGTTGCTTTTCCTTTATACGGCTAGTATGGTTGTTTAATAATCGTGGAGTGTTAGTTATGTCAGTAATAATGGATCTATTTTGAGTTTAATAGAATGGACTTGAACTATTATGATTTTGAATGGTTGTTGAAATTGACGAACTAATTTCTATGTCGAATGGTTATTGAATTGTTGTTTGAGTTCAATGGTCAAGCTTAATTATCATGAGCTAATCATGTGGTAATGAATTATTTTGTTTGGTATAATGCAAAATGAAAGCCAATTGTTTAGTTGCAATGAATGTGAAAACAAAACTAAAGTAATTGGAAAAATTGAGGGTCAATGGCTCCTCTAATTGCATACCATATTTGAAGCAATTGTTGATCATTCTTTACAAAAGGTTACTAGACAAAATTGAGGCCAATGGCTCCTCCAATGGTTCCTCACTGTGTTGATCATTCTTTACAAAAAGTTAAGGGACCAACTTAATGGATTGTTTCATTAGACAAAAGACAAAAGACTAAAGTAACTAAATTTACTTGTTCCGATCGTGTTTCGATTTGTGTTCCTTCGCCAATATCCAATTTTCCATGAATTAATTAACAATTGCAATGTATTTTTGATCCCCTACATAGTTTAAGGTTAGCCAAATCAAACAAAAAATGAATAAAAACATATATCGAGATAAAGAATAATTAAACCCCCTACCACGAACCTAACCTCCTTTCGTCGATTTCATGGACAACTTCTCTTGTTACGTTTGTCCCCCCACATATTCCACAATCCCGGGATCTCCCTTTTTTGATAAAACATGTTTTCCCTTTCTCTTGATCACCTCGCCAATACCTTTCCTCCTCAACTTCTTAGGTCGACCAGCTTGTTTGACACATTCAGGGGGTGATAAAGGAAATCCATTTGTTTCATTCCAGAATGACATTCCAGATGTGGGATATAAAACATGCTCATATGTTTGAATGAATCTAGCAATACTATAGCACTCCATACCACATGAATTGGTAACCATTGTAACTCTAGCAAACACAGATGGAACGTGCACATGATATACCCGTAAGTTGCCACAATCTACAAGTACACTCTTTATTCTTACAAATTTACAACATACTCAAATGGAAGATACGCCTCGACCTTAAAAGAGTACCCTCCCCCATTCCATTCAATATCGATTCCATCACTCAATATGAAGTTGTCATCAGAATTTTCACAATCCTAGACATATCAATTCGACTTTCTTTCCATAGCCAACTTTCAATCTCTAATTCTTTCATAATTTTCTCTTAATTGTTTCCAGATCGTGGATTACGGGATTGCCCTTGCTTCTAGAATAAGAGTTAAAACTCTCAATTCCTAAATTTATTACATTAGCATAACGATTTCATACCAAAGAAAAAAGCCTACACCACCTCCTCGAGAATTTGCATGCTCGGTAGCCACAAATGCATTTTTTTATCAATATTTTCGCAATTGCTTCATTATTGTCTTCAACCAAATGGGCTCGAGGCTCGCACATGCCCACAATCTGTCTCTCAAGTCTCCATCCTTATTATCCTTCTTGAAATTGTTGCAAAGATGGTGCATACAAGTTCTGTGTTCACAATAGCTGAACTTTTCCCGTATTGCACTCTCAAGTCCCTAAACAAAAACAGATTGTTAATAAAGTGTTAGTAGAGTAGAAGGAAATGAAACGAAAATAATTAAAGAAATAAGGTTCAAACACTTTACCTTCTGCTTGTCTGATATAAAAACCCAAGCCTGATCCTCTGAAATTTCTAAATCAATAGCCAAATACTTCAAGAACCATCTCTGTGTTTCACCATTTTTCTCAGAACCGCCCAAGCAATCGTCACCATCCATTATTAATAAGTCCCACCGCCGATAGATTTGTCAAGTTATACATCCCTTTGCGTGGCATCCATCAAGCCCGTCAACCTCCTACAACCTATTCTAAAACCTTTCAATCAATGGATTGCACCAACATACATTCTCTTGAACCTGCTTTTCATTGTTCATCCTAAATCCCTTCATAATAGATAACGATCATGGCTTCCCTAGATGCTTCTCTTGCTCATGATCAGAATCCCAATGTTGTCCAAACTGGCCCTATATGATCACCCTCAAGCTTGCTCCCCTGCCTTATTCTACTCTCTCCTAGCAATATCTTTACTAATTTTCAAAGAGAATTTCTTCTTGATAACAACCTATAAAGTAGGAATCTTAATGTCAGGACACACTCTAAACAACTCTTCAAAGGCTTCTGCAAAGAATGAACTTCCTCCTAGACTAGTCCTTGCTCGGGGGACAATTTTCAGGCTCATTGAGATGGTCTTTATCATGAAATCATTAAGCCCCAACCTTCTAGACTGACACCCAAATTGACCATTTATAGGGATATTTGCAATTTTGAACTTCAATTCTTTTACTATCATCTACATAACGCCTTAGTACTTCTTATTTTCTCAAGTATACCAAGTTATGTATGTCAGGGCCTCGTTTTTTGCTGTAAACACCTGCTCGGCCCTCAAATTTGGATTTTGCATATCGACCTACTGAACCTCATGCCTTTTGTCTCATTGTGTCATCATCTGAACTTCCAGAAATGCTTCCCAAATCTGATTCCCCCTCATGGTCATACAAAATATCAGCATCACCACCGAATTAGAACTTTCAACCAAGTTTCCTTTCATTTGCTCCTTCATTTCTCTATCAAACCTAGCATATGTACCAGGTATTTTATTTTTCTTCCTTCTGTCCTCCCGCTAGTGTACTGTGGTGTCATGCTCCCTCATTATTTTGTGACTCAGGAGGCATATCCATGTCCTCAAGATCTTGCATATCATCTCTCTTCTGCACTTTGTCTCTCACCCACTACTTCCCTCGGCTTCTACCATTATCACAAAATTATCAAGCCCTTATCATATAAAATGTCACATCTATTTCAGCCTCTCAAAGTTCCCCTATCATCCAATTCGTGGATCAATCTAAATCGAAACTACATTTCCCTCTCTGGATGTCTTGTGAAATCAAAATCTACTTCTAACACGGGTTCTTCCACGCTTGTTCCTCAAGTAGAACCTAACCTCTTCAGGTTTTCTTGGAGAATCATGCATCAATCCCTTATCTTTTTTATTCCTTTTGTCTTTATCATTGGGCCTAGTAATTGGATCATGAACAATGTGCTCATTGGACTATGATCCTTGGCCCAAATCATCAATGGGCCCTTTAATCTGTCCAGATCATCCATAAAAGCGATCCACGCCCATCCAATTCATCCTCCCCATGTGCATTTACTCCATCCAGATCATCACCATGTCCCATTACTCTATCTAGGTGCTCACCAGGTCCCACTACTCCATTAACATCCCTCTCAGGTCCCACAACTCCATCCACATCCTCACCAAGTCCTACTAGTCCCTCCAGATTCTCACCAGGGCCCATAACTCTATCCACATCCCCACCAGGTGCCACTACTCCACCCACATCTCCATCACCTTGATCATGCACATATTCAAGCATCAAACTGACATTTTATCGCACAACTCTATAATGGGGACCACTTAAACCATCTATCACCAACCTCCAATTCATACACAAATGATGTGGAAGGTATCATATTTGTCAACCTCACAATACTCCATAGTGGAGTTCCATCAAGATATATATCCATGGTCTTCCAATAACTTGCATGCTCAAAGAATTGAAGGATATGCTCGGTACATTGCAATGGTCGTAAGCCATTATCAAGGGTTTCTCCAGGAACTAACCACAAGTGCCCACCATAGTGAACTTTCACTCTCAATCCTCTCGCCTATGAAAACGGGCCACCAGACGATTGACTTCTTTGTTTCAACGGACACCTTCAATTTATTGCATGATGCGATTGTCAGAATTACTGGTACAAGTATAAGTCTCCAAAGAATGCATTACACCATGTTGAACTTCGGTGGTCATCAAATCCTTTACGCCCCTACAACCAAAGTTGAAACATTAGTCGAGCTAAAAATAAACTTTTATAGATAATCATGGCCCTAAATTAATAACCCTAAAATTGAACTTTAATAGACAGCGGGCTCATATTAAACACACATTCTAACAACAATAAACACGAAATTGAGCTATTAAATACCATTTTCATCATCTTATTAGTTGCGGAAGGTCATAAACATAAAACCCTAAACTGGGTAAACCCATTTTTTTCACTTCGCCATAAAACGAAGTTACGTAGCAGTGCATGCCAAAATCGACACATAGAAGTCTCAAAATTTACAATCTTAATATACACAAAAGGTGATGAAAACTTACTATATATATCCCATAAAAAAGAATCATCTTTGTTTTCTTCTACTGGTCGCAAATACCAATTCAACCTTGAGTTAGACATGCTTTTAGTCGACAAGAATCATCTAGAAGTTCTAAAGTTTTGTTTGAAATGGGAAATTGATTTTTCACTTCTTAGAGAAAAAAAGGTGAAAATGGGTGGGTGACTTTTTGTTGATTTTTGAAAAGTGAAGTTAAGTATTAAAGACACACATAAGGCATGAAAAGTAAAAAATACCCTCAAAAAAATCTGAAAAAGTGTAAAAATCTTCTATTTCAGGCCAAAAGTCACGCAGTTACCAATTTTTGTCTTGACAAGGAGCTACAGTGATCGAAAATAGCCTAAGTGGACTAGGGTGATCGAAATGCGAATTTTAACAAACGTGAGTGATCTCTGGTGCCATTTGCCCATTTAGAAACAATGTGTTAGATTTTAAGGGCGTGTAATGACAAAAAAATTGTGGGAATTCACTATCATTTATTATAAAACTCAATTATCTTTATGTAATTTAGGAGTATGCACGTATCGGTTCGGTTTGGTTTTGAGCCAAAATAAGAAGCGAACCTATTTCGTGGGTTCTTTCAAAGGCAAAACCTAAATATGTCCAGTTCCGGTTCGATTTCGGTTTTAGGCCAATTTTTTAGTTTATCTTCTTGGGCTCAAAATTAAATCCTAAGACTAGATTTAATCCATGTAATTTCAGTGAAGTACTTTTAAGATTAATTATGCAATCTTCATACACATTCAATACACAATATTACTCTTTTTACATATCTCGATATTCCTTATATTATTAGTTTTAAAAAGATTTGCATATCTCTTATAACATTATACTAATAATGAGCAAAGTTGAATCTTAATTCCCCTCCTTAAAATGTACACATGCAAATATGTAAGATCTTGAAGAGGATAATGAATTAAAATTAAAAAATCTATAGAAAATTTAGTCGTCAGTTTGGTTCGGTTATTTCAAATGCCTAACCTAAATTGGTTCCGTTATCTCCAAGGCCGAACCTAAATCGGTTCAGTTTTGGTCGTTCGGGTCGTTTTGTATTTTGTGCACACCCTTAAGTCATTCGCCTCTAGAAATGGAGTATATGGCTTCAACACGCCCTCCGCCGAGTACGACGGACGCTACCAAGAGACGGTCAAACAAATCGGGCGGACCGCCGTGTTCAAGTATGAACCGAACGGGCTCCATCTCGACCACGGGCTCCTAATTTCTCTTAGCTTACCGGATTAGAATATATTGCCCCGGGCCCGGACTGGACGGACCTAACGGTGGCCCGTTATTTTAGGGCGGGGTCCCGCGGTTTTGGGCCAAAAGTCTGCGGAATTGCACCAAAATTAACATGCCACATGGTAGCTGAACTATCGTTTCAAAATATAGATGAAAGTACAAATATATTGACATATTATCTTTTAAATAATATAGTTTTGAAGTAACTAAAAACTACTTCAAGAAATATTTAAAAGAATCATTACTATTTATCGATTTATAACGTGTGTATAATGTCTATTTCTTATGATTGATGTTCAGGAGGAATGGGTAGAATTAAGAATGCAGAGTCTTCCCAAAGAGCGCACTAGTGAAAAAACATGCACAACCATTATTTTCTTCTCCACCATCCCTGGAATTTCCATGTGACACCAACACAATAAATGAATTTGGAGAGATGAGGTGCAAAACACAAGTGAAATGCCAACAATAATCCATCCTCACTATCAAACTTCACCATTAATGACATGATCCTTAACAATTGGATGCTCCTAAATGATCCATCATGCCCTTTAGCCTGGGTTAATTATTTGCTTCTGAAGACGTTACAACTTGGGAACAATTTTCAACCAAGCCAAGTTGCAATAATTCATTGTTTTTGCCACAAGGGGTTCCTCAAATCCGAGATAACAGTTGGTTTCGAAGTTTGCAAACCATTTGATTTGGACTCTCGCATTCGTGATTGTTTTAGGTATGTTAAGTGTCATGGTTAATGGTCGAAAGTCTCAACCCTATATGTCAATTATGTAATTATGTCCTTATGAAGAAATTGCACTCTCCTAGTTTCTTCAACATGTTCAATTAAGAGGCGATCATAGGAAGTTAATGTCTAAGAAATCTAATTAATATATGTACAACGATATGTGTATGTTGTCAAGTTTACTAGGGAAAATCACTAGTTAAAATCTCTGAATATTAAATAATACTCCCTATATGGGAAAAAAAAGTTATTTCAGAAAAGGAATCATTATTTAGTCCAATTAAGGAGCAGTTGGATCTCAATTGACACACTAAGATCATGTGCATCATATTCTCAAAAATTAAAATTACTAAAAATGAAAAATGGATATTTTATCACTGCCTAAAATAAATCTGATTCTTCATAAAATTATTCATCCAATCTTATTCAATTTCCCCTAAATTTATACTCGTTCTATTATTATTTTAATAGTGAATTGAATAATAGAAAATCTACTAAAGAATATATATGAAAAGCTAATCCCAAAAATAAAAATAAATAATAATGTTTGAAAATATATTTTAGAAATTTTTTGGGAGAACTAATATACATGTTCTAATAAAAACAAGTACATAGATCCATATTAAAATTTATAATCTGTGACATAAAATATATCTTATTTATGACTGACAAATTTTTCTGCTTTTATGTCAATCCCATGGATCCAATATTATGTCAAGTGAGTGTGAAGGATTAAAATGATTAATATACCAGTTTTGGGAAATGATTTACTAGATCTCATAAGTCATCTTTTATTCATAAATAATAAAATTGAAGGATCTCTATATGCCATTGTGAGGACATATTTACAACACTCAAGGCATAACAAGTTACATTAATGTTCACATATGCAAAAGTTCCATCACTTCTTCTTTTTATCTTCATGGTCTATTTCCAGAACAACAGGAGCTGCAGGTATGCTGAACCACCATTCCCTCACTCTCCTTGTCCATCGTTCGGTGCTCGGTCTACGCGGGGGAGAGTATCTAGTGAAGGTTTCCAGAAATACTAGCAGAACCAAATACTTGAAAGGTAGAAATGCCAAAGTTAACGCCATTGCAAGAAGGGTGAGAACACATTTTTCCGTTGCCTGATATACATTAAATCAAATGCCTATATAAGTCTGAAAATGAACTTAAGCGAAGCTCAACATTTTAGGTTGCAAGAAATATTTAAGTCTTTCATGAATAATTCTGAAATTACATAAATAGCCACTAATGTCTCGACGACTATGAATTCGAAATAACATGAATAATACAAATTTTTAGTTGTATACTACTAATACTAGCAGGTAATTCTATCTTGTGTTCTTTACTTGGCCTCAAAGTGTGATTAAATTAAAGATAATGACTCCGAAGATTGAGTGATGGAACATAATTGTTCACGAATGACAATTCGTATGCGCACACCCATGCCACATGAAAGAACAATGTTTTCGGATAACTAGGCAAATCATAAGAGAACTGAATATGGAAACTGAACCTGAGGAAAAATAGACAGCAGTAACCCACGAAGCTTGAGAAGGACAATGTTTCCATCCTGAATCAGCTCTTCTGCTTGAGATATCGCATTTTGAACAGCCAAAAGCTGCTCCATTGTGTTCATTGGAGGGGGCGCCACAACTTTGAGCTCCTCTGTTGGCACAGTTTGGCTACAACATCGAGTAAGAATCATAAAAACTGCAAACAATATTAGAAGTGACGCAAAGGTATAAGCTAGCCATTCCCTGCAAAACCAAATAAAACACATTAGCTTTGAAAGCATTGCATCAATCGCTAAATGTCTACAACCAAGGACAATATGAAATACTCCGTTCAAATCAAAGGTACACCATTCGGAAACTAATGTCTAAAAAATGCAGTTATTACTGAGCTGGCATTAAACTCAGATGTCAAAAACAAATGGATTATAGAGTGTACTTCTACAAAACTAGTTTGCTTGTTTGTGAGTGCAAAGAGATACAAAACAAAACACTGAAGGGTTTATAAATATTATTACAGCCGTAAGTTCGCTGAAATCACACGAAAACATTTACAATCTTAATCACTGGAAAGGATGAAAGGAAAGAAGAGGTTGCAGTTATTCTTCATCAAATTAGTTTGGAACAAATACAGCTAAAAGAACAATGTGCATGGACAAAGCTACACACATAGACTCCTCAAGTTATTCATTATCAGTTACATATTTACAGGCAGGAGCTGAAAGAATATCCCAATGTTGTATAAGATGAACAATGGAAAGGTGAATCGCCTAAAAAAAATAAACCTATGGTACTGAAATATAAGGCTATTTATGAAGAATTCCTCACCTCAATATAATATACGTAAACGCCAAACAGAACACAGTGGATTTTAAATAGTCATCCCAGTATCCTATAGATAGAAGCCAATTCCCAATTTGAATGGCTGGAGAGAGCAACTCCTACAGGAGGAAAACAAATACTGAAACTTTAATATCTAATTTTCTCCAGTTGGAATGAACTATGGAAAAACTTCATACAGAAACATATAAATGAAAATCCCACATAAGTAAATAAAGAAATTGTATGTTCTTCTATATGAATAATTTACTGAATGATGTCTGTCTTACTCGTGAATCCTTTCGATCTGTAAAAGTATGAATAAAATACATCAAGACATTTTCTAGAGAACTCACAAAACGATTTGATCTTACCTTCATTACTGCTAGGTTGGTGTCCAGGCCATCCACTTTAACCCCATCAACTGTTGCTTGTGCGAGAACCACCTTCTTATAGTCACTTCTAGATTCCTTAATTGCTTTTTCTAAAGAAGTATTTTCTCCAACAGTAACCTCACCAACTACAATTCCAGCCTCATTAGAAAATTTGGAACTTGTTCCAAAAACAAATCCGAGATTTGTAGCTGTTGCCAATGCTGAAATTGAATACATCCTAGTTGAAGACTTAGGAGAGTTAATACGTTCTACTTCCCTCGCCATTAACATGTTTGCGAGAGTCTCAAGTATAAGGTCCCCACCAGGGAGTTGATCACAAGCATTGAACATGAGAAGATCTTCAAAACGTAAGGGGATTGTAGCATTCATATCTCTGAGAGCTTGTACTCTTAATATACCAAAGATAGCTTTTAAAAGAGTTTCATCGCGCTGAATTCCACCAAGTTGGAACTTATTTATAAATCTATGCACAAGAAGAATTTCACGGATAATGGCTAGCCAATAATCACGACGGGTATGCCCTTTGAGTTCCGGAAACTCCATGATGACTGGTTCTGATCTACAATAGAAATCCTAAAGAATTTCAAAAGCATTCCAAGAGATAACATAAGATATTAACATGATACTCAGACCAATAATTGGATCTGGCTCTATTTAGCAAAACAATTAACACTGAATATGATGTAAAATTTTCCTTACAAGGATGTTGATTTATATAGAACTGCCTTGTCAAAGAGTCTGGTTCCCCATGGTCCGGTGAGCTCTGGTTTAACAATCTGGTCTAAGTCATCAGAGAGATCATAAACTTTTGCCTTATCAAATGACACAACACGAAGAGCTTCAAAGTATAGAGCATGGTCAGTCAACACCAACCTTCCTGAAAATATCATAGATACAATTACGGAAACACCTATAATGCAACAAAATCCAAATTTTCACATGTTCTTAATGAAAAATAGGAATTTGAGTCGTGGAGATTCAAAATATGGAAGTATCTACCAGGCCATGTTGAAATTCCCACATGTTGGAGGACTGGCTGGCTTGTGACAGTCCCGTCCAATTCTATGATCTTCTCCCCACGTGGCGATCGCAAGGAAGAAAGAAGAGATGAATCAGATTGGCTCTTCAATTTCTTTATTGCCCTGTTATAAAATTAGAGAAAGCTGTTAGAAGGTTGGAATCAATATATGCAACTCAAATCGCACTTGCATCAGTCTCCAAAAGCCTCGCAAAGTCACAAGAGCCTTTATGCATGTATGAAAGAGGCCACTTAACCAGACTAAATACAATCCATGTCAACCATCCTGATAACGGTGGAAATTAAAATTATCAGTACATACACTAACAACTAAAAAATTCTTCAAACACAGACCAAAGCATATTGATTTTTCACGTGTCAGTGAACAAGTAATCGAGTTAATTGCAGTTATCAATTGAGGCAATGAGGAGTGAATTACAGCGTGGCTTTGCAACTGGAATCAAGTTAGTTTGGAGTTAGTTAGCTGACTTGGAGTTGGTAACAATCAGTGCTGATGTGGCTTTTTTAATGTGTTGTAATTCAGTTAGAGGTCCACTTGTATAAAAAGGATGTGAGATGTAAAATACAATTCAATTAAAATTCATTTTAATACAATATCAAATTTCTCTCAAAGGTTTTCAATTTTCTCTTCACGCATCTTCTCTTCCGCTCTTATTTTCCGCACAAAGCTTCAAGCTTCCATCCGCCATTAATGGCGTCAATGCGAGCTTCGAGCTTCTTCGGACAGACTGATTCATATATGGTATATTTTGAATTGAGCCAATTGACCAATGGAGAATCAAAGAACGTTTTCAAGTAAGCAATATGATGTATGAACAGTATGACCTTGTTTCAATCATCACCACTAAACTCATGTGAAGGCTTTTTATCCGATTATAGGTATTATACAACTCATTTCAACTCATGCACCCACGCAATGTATAAAATGTTGTCTTCAGGTGAAAGAATGTTCTTTTGGTTGTTCTTGAGAACTACAAGGTACATGAGCCAAAATTGTAACAAAACACACAAAAATAAGCCATCTCTGATATTTCAGAGTTTGAGAAGTGATAAGCTAGCGATTATGAGAGGGGTAAAGGTGGTATATGACAAAATAAACTAATCACAAATGTTTGCAGCAATAAGCTCAAAACTGGTGAGAAATCGAAACAGCCTAAGAGAAGAGCGGTGAATACCTTTCTAACCCATTAAGGTATTTATCATACACATGATATTGAAGGCGACCATCAGTTGATGCCGTAAGTACTTCAAAGATGTTATCACTGACGAACACATTTGAAATTATTGGAATCACAGGAGCAATTCGAGAAAATGCCTCAGCTCCAGCAGTGACATCCTCATCTATCTATAACCAAGTAATGAAAAACAGAGGATTTAGTGTGTAGATATAGTCAAACAAGATTAAGACAAGCAACATGGCATCCAGATATTTAGACAATCTCTAAATTAAATTTTTTGAAGGAAATGGATTAATTGGAGGCATAAAAATAAATCTATATGACAAACAGTGAATGGGTAGTGATTAGTAACACATACATCAGGAAGCGGTTGACTAGCAGCAGATGGAACCTCCCAGGCAACCATCATGTCAAAGGTTAGGCGGCGAAACTTCTTGTCATCCAGATAACCAGTTGCTTGAATAGACAGTGCAAGAGCCCTGAAGGAACAGTATTCAAGAAAGTTCCTTGCATAGAGCGACGGGTGCTTTATGGACTCGGATGCCTCTTCATTGAAATTTTCTTGAAGTTGGGACATGGGAATGCCAAGAATTCTGCATCATTCATTTGTTACTTAACAAAGGAAAGTTGGATCCCTAGTAATGCAACTGCTACTTGAGAGGTCCACATGAGGACCCCGTTCAAAGGTAAAACAACAGAAACTTAAGAGACCTCTTTAATGAATGAAACTACTGTTTTAGAATATAGGTAGAGCAATAGACCAACTCAAGACAAATGTTAATGCTTAACCCAGTGAAACTGGTTTTACCCAACATTAAGAACAAGAAAATAAGATGAGAGTTGTATATATAGGAGTCTTTCCACAGGAAGCTTACTTGGAACATCTCCAGACTACAACATTAGCAACTGGAGAGAGCTCAGGAAGCCAGTTCTTGCCAACAGAAGGAGACCTTGCCATTTCCTCAAGCTCTTCCTGGTATGCACTCCGGGATTTGATCAACCACTTGAAGGATCCATCTTTCACCAGATTCTCAATCATATTTCGAGTTTTGTCCACCATTGTCAATTCCGAAAGTTGGCCCTTTCCCATCATCGTACTATAAAAAGATCAATCACACAAATTACAGCCAGAGATTAAGTTTCTCAGTCTCGACAGGTTGAATAAATCATTACCTGTCAAGGCACGCACCCTATCACTTTTAAGGAGAACGCTAAATATAATAAATCATTGAACTTTCTTTTTCCTTTATATTCTCCATGGCAAGTAGGGTAATACAGTCAGGCCTCAAAGGGTTCAATTATATAGAATAACAAAACACAAAAGAAGTTACCAAAAAATTCTGAAGAATGGAATACACCAAAAATAGATCCCCAATGTTCTACCGATATCTCCTTTGATCGATGCAAACTAAATACACACTCAAACACCATTTCACCTATTTTAAGATATCTTATCAACATGAACATGGACCAATGCCTATGACAGGCTCAAACTTGAGCGGGCTAAGGGGTGTCGGATAATACGCAGCCTTACCATGTGATAACACGGAGGATGTTTCCGAATTGACACGAGAGTAAAGTGCCAACACTATCTACTACTTCACAAAAGATACGAACGTTAGGTTGTGCAATGAACCATTTTGATGTACTCCATAATATCCAAGAGCCATATATCTTATGAGCACCAATTTTCTGTTTTTAGCAAACAGTATAAAGCTTCAAATTTTAAGTCAGTTGGACTAGTTATGCTCTAAATCCATCAAGCCAACATTCATAAATTTCAATATTTGCATTCTATTGCACCCCAAATAAACTTAACTCTGTCAATTTAATTGCATCTAATGAAGTTAACCTACTCAAGCAATCAAAAAGCTACAACAAAAATTGATTCTAAATTACATTCAACAATTATTCCAATATAAATACACAACAATGCTAATTACAAATGCAGATACCCTCTTTTTCACTCAAAAATCCCTCAAACAATAATTACATCTTCACCATTTCAATAACCAAATCTTTAAATTTAAACTAATAAACTCAGTAAGCTAAATTACCTGATAAAAACTGTAAGTTCTCTTTAAAAGATCACAACTTTACTAGTTTTTGAATCAGTCTAATCACACCCTCATAAGCATCCAATTGAACTTTCAAGAAATGCCCATTTATTTTTTCCCAAAAATAAAAAATTAAACCACAAAATATAACAAATTGGATAAATCTTGATGGGTTTATTTATTTTTGCCAAAATATGCTAAAAAGGGAGAAAAAGAGGTATTATTACACTTGTAATACGCGATCTCGTGTTTGATGGGACAATTTTAAATTAAATGGGTGTTGAATAATTGAGTATGAAAAAATGATTGATATGATTTTGATATATTAATTGTTTTTTGCAGTTTATTTATAACTAGGAAAATATTCGAGAGGAGGGAGATGATGGGGTGATGAGAAAAGAGATCGTTCAACAAATGTGTACTTCGCTGTCATCAGGACAGAACCGTATCTATCCTTTAACGCACAATATTTTTTCTTTCCTTCTTTTTCTTTCCTTTTTATTTTTGTTTAAAGGTAAACATACCAAAATATTTGTTAAAATGTATTCGATCGTCATTGTTCAATTTAGACTGTTTTTAAATTTGTTGATATTTTCTTTGTGCATGACAAGCTTTGATATTCCGGCATTTGAGGCCACATATCAATTTTTCTTTTCTGTTTTACTGCGTTTATACGAGGACATTTTATCTTTCGAAATTGTGTGCATATACAATATTGAAATGGAGGAAAATAAGGTTATATGTTGATAATAGAAGCAAGAAAGAAAGACAAAAATACAGTCACTGCGTGAAAAAATGAAAGAAGAACTCTGTTGTAGTACGCCAGATGTCGATGGAATGGCCAAAGAGTTCTTCTCTGAGGAATATTAGTGATCAGCTTCGATTAAAGGAAGATGGTGATTGAATGAGGGATTTTATCATACGTGAGTAATCTTTGGTGCAATTTATCCCCAAAAATTACTCCCATTTTTAGCACATGTTTTAGGTTTAGCACAATAATTGAAATGTTGACTTTGCTACTTGTGTACTCTCATCTATGTAAGAGTATAATATTGAAAATGTACTGGATTCTCATGCAAAATTCAAATTAAGGAAGGAAAAAATGGGCCATACAAGTGATATAATAAAAATGGACATAAATATTCCAAAAAGTGTGAAACCGTCGCACTAAGCGGCCCCTCGAGTCCACATACAGAATTCCACGAGGGTGAATCGCGAGATGTCTCCAGCCCAGTCGGGGCGAGCTTAAATTAATCGCTTGTCTGATTTCACTTGCATGGCTTCAATTTATATCGCATGAAAGGTAGGGTCTTAACATTACCGCTCTCGCTCATTTCTGGGACAGTATGCCCAGGACTAAACATAAATATTCCAGAAAATGTAGAATAACAACTAAAAAAAACAAAAAAATTCCTGCTAGAAGCAAAAAAGCAGTGAGGAATATTTCATTTTGTTATAAATGATTCTGGTTAAACTAAAAGTTGAAAACAATGTTGTGCTTGGATTTAATAGCCGATAGCCACTCATGTGCATAAAATACATTCAGTGCCACTACGCTTAGCGAACTATATCTTATTTAAATTTTTTTAGGGTTCGATTTAGGGATTGATCAGTATGATGATTTCCTTTCATTTGAAACTGACAATCAGCCAATTCCTCTCTCCCTCAATATCATACGTCTTAGGCCTCATGTTTCACCTTACGGATGGTGTTTAAAGTCTTTAAAATTAATTTTTCATTTGATAAATGTTGTTTCATTGTTATAAATTACAATGTAAACATTGTGCGTAATATTAAATATAATTCTTATCTTATTATAAAGTTTAGCATTTATGAATATAGTAGCAATTAAGGGCTTAAATGTTTTTAAGTATTGTGTGCTTAAAATACAATACCATTATTTTCTCTTTGTGTTTTAGTTTGAACAATTTCTTTTGAAAATAAAACCCTTTTTCTAAATCATCGATTGACCAGTATATTAGGCTTGGCTTAATTATAACCTTCTAAGATTTTATTATTTATAATGTATGAGCTACAATAAAATAAAAATCCTTTGGCTTTATAAATTTTGAGAGATTTGTAAGCAGATTGAGATGAATTGTTGCTTTCTTCAAGCAGTTTAGCGCAAGTCTTTGGACTTGGATTTGATGTAGTCTTGGACTTGATTTAGACTTGAGGTCTTGATTTGGGCCCCATTTGTGCATTTGGATTTGTGCTTAGGTCGTTATGTGATCTGAGTTGGACTTGGTTGTGCCTCAATTTGAATGTGAGGCGGATAGGTGCAGGATCAATGTGATTCCTGGGCGGATGAAGACTTGAGTGGCGGAACAGTCTTTGACTTGGATGGTCTTTAACGATATATTTGTGGACAAGTTTTGATGCTGGGAGCTTGACTAGAGTAGGACTTAGGCTATGTCTTCTAAGTATGCTTAGGCCAGTCTATTACAAGTAGATTGAGTTTAGGCTTCATTATCTTGATGAAGGATTGAAGTTGCCCATTTGGCCGAGGCTGACTTAGGATAGTCCAGATTAAGGTTCTGGGACTTCGGATGCCCAGTTGTTAGAATGGAGGATGTTGAAGGTGTACACTTTCCATGGCCCATTGGAGGCGATTTAGGCTTCTCTTGTGTATGATTCAACTAAGACTTTATTTTTTTAGGCCAAATAGCAGATTTTTTATTTTAATAAAATTAGGATTTTTCAGCCACTACTAATTATAATTGACATTTAATTGAGGGGCTATTTTCTGGGAACCACTTATTTGAGTTAAAATTTAACGCTAGTAATATGTAAACCAATTTAGAAGCTTCGATTAATGTTAGCGGCTAAATTTTCGGAAGCTTAACTTATTATTTTCTGGCGTGTTCGATTGTAATTAGAGCTTGAATCGAAATACTAATTATCACGTATAGCTTCCATGCTTGGTAGATTCTTATTTAATCGATTTTACCAATTAAAATAAATCGAATTTAATTAAAATTATTTATTAAACTTCGATTGTCTACAAATATGATGTTTAAGAATTTCCTTAAACTCCTAACCACAAATGCTTTAATGCAAACCATCATGGATGCATACTAATTTTCGGTTGGTCTATTATGTGGTAGCTCGTCTGTACAATTACTAGTCCAATCCATTCAATTAAATGTGGTGTGTGGTTATATAACTTATAGCCCTTGAATCTGGACTGAACTACAAAGTTTAATAAAAACAAGTTAGTTGTTCATTTTTTTTTTTCATTAACCATAACATTAATTATTACAAATTACTATTCCCATCATCTCTAAAAGATTGTCAATTTTATTTTTTCAAAATCAAATATTAATAAATTTTTCAATCTTTATGTAATCAAAATTATCGTTTAATAAGAAAATACGTTAAAATACTATTGATATACTTTTTCCAAATAAATATATATAAATACATTAAAATTATTCGAGTTTAAAATTAAAAAAATCAACTATTAAAATTTAAATTGTAAATCTTTTAAAGATGAGGAAATATACTTTATAAAGATACTTAATTCTCATCTACAAATGGAGCCATAAATCTACACTAATGGCTTCGTTCATTGCGGGCAAAAGGCAGTAGTGTAGGGAATAATATTATTGTTTTTATTTTTATTTTTAGTGTAGCAAATATCATTTATATAATACTTCCTCCATTTTAAATTAATTGGATGTTTTGGAATTGCATGTCAAAGTTAACTACAAATTACTTTTATTCACTAATTTAAAATATAAAATTGATATTATTATTGAATTTAGTTTTAAATTTTTTCATAATATTATTTTTTTTGTACTTTTCATAATATACATAAAACGAATTGACGATTAAAGCCATATTCTTCAAAAAACGGTAAAGTCATAATTAATTTAAAATGGAAATACTAACAATCTTTCTTACTTTATAGATAACTCCTTCTGAAAAATCTTACTTATTGAATTGATGATATTAGAAAATCACATTAATTCTATTCAAAGAAGTATGAAACCGAAGGGTTCTTTAAGCAATTGGTTATGGATATTTTACTTATTTAAAGAATTCCCAAGATCGAGAAGTTTCAAAGATGGATCGATCGGAAAAATAATTTATTTTATGGCACTTTCACGGATTTTGGCCGCCTCTTGATAATCTTTTTTTGAATTGACATACTCGCCTAATGGACAATCGAGATGTCAGCGACACGTAGCCTCAGGCTTAACTTCTTTATAATTTAATCCTCATCGAGGTTTATTTATAAAAAGTAATAAAAACATATTGCTTGAACTCCAATATGTAAATCTTGATCAATGTTATAGAAGTTAAATTCTATAAAGTACAAGTGTTAAATATGTGTAAGAAATTGGAAAAGGGAATACCGCTTGTCGGGTTAATTTGCAATATAAATACCTTCATCCATTCAATGTAAAACACACCAGAACAATTAATAATAATATTACTCTCTTCCTTCCACTCTCTGCTTCACATAGTACGTAGTAGTAATAATAATATAGTAGTAGTAACATCAATATATAATATCGTATTAATTTGAGCTATTAAATACCCGATTTTTGTAACACGTTATCAACACGAATCGTCTCTATCTAAGTACTACTACTAAGTATATCTCTCTATCCTTGTCACTTAGATATATATTTTCTTGTTATGTGTTTCCCTATTATGATAATCGGTAATACGCCGCATTCTATACTGTAGTCAATATTATATTATTATATAATTTACCTATTATGTGAACCGCTAATGTAACGACCGCCTAAAAGGGCCCTCGAGGTCAATCGCTATCAACTCGAATAATCAACAAAAGCCACCAACGATAGATAAAAAAAATGACTCCATTTAACATCATAAATAAAACAATACAACTCGTCCATCGGGTGAACTAACCAATACTACAACAACTGAAAAGTGATAATATAAATACAACATCAAACAACTTGTTTTACAACTCGAGACAACAATAATTACTACATACAACAAAAACTTCAAAGAAGATAAAAAGTATTTAATAGCTTGAGGTCTTCTAACACCATCGCCATCTTCGCCAAGTGGTACGCGTACTACTCGGCCAACGATCTCTGGCCATCCCGCAACAACCTAGCATATAACGTCCGCCCATGTGAAATAGGAGTTACTAAAAGTCGAGTAAAAAACAAATATCACGTATTAACCTACTACTCATACAAACAAGGATAGCCAAAGACTCTTACCTATTTAAAGACTATATACTTCAAGAGTTATATTTTGTATACTACTACTCACAATATAAATCTTTCCAATGGCTTTCCAACTAACACCGATAACTCCACATCACGTCAATAACTTACCTTAGTACACTCCAATCACAAAGAAATATCTCTATCGGCTTATCTTTCCAAGTATAGCTAATTACCGATATAATATACCACTCAAATATACCACAACTCAAATATATATCTCAACATCTCCTCACTCAAGCATACACAACTCAACTACTGCCTTTAGTTCACGTTAAAGTGCTATTCCCCAATCATCAGAGTCATACACCTCCTATGACATCTAAATGTTTATTATCGTAACCTCCAAATCGTATCATTTTCTTAATACACAAGCTGAAGCGACGTATATCTTAACTCAAGATAACTAACGTAGATTATCTCACCAAATTCTTTATTTAGTTTATTTAACTTATTCACCTTAATGGTATTAACATCGCGGTTGGGATCATAACTTATATACTAACATCGCTTGAATCCAATTTTTCCAATCAGATATAAAATAACATCAACATCATCTATGATTAGCATGAACGCTTGGTTTATAATTTTTTATACCTAATGCCCTCATTCAAAAAGTTATCTCAACCAATAACCTAACTCAACTTTTCATCCTTAAAGGATACATAACGACATACCAACCTAGATTCACAAGAAAATCGATCATATTATCAATAATCAACCTAAAACCTAAATCGACATAATTTCATCAAGGCAACATTCAGTCTAATCAAGACACGCTCATAACCAATAAACAAGTTACAAAACAGATCATACAACAATTACAGAAAATTTAAACAACATGTCAAATATGAATAAGACATATATCTATCTCGCATCACCTAATAAGATCATACAATATGATTCCAAAGAAAGTCTCAGCATAGCATGTCAAGATATAATAGAAGGTTTCAATAAAGCACACAACACCCAAAATGAAATCATATGGGACTCATCAACGACTATAACTCTAGTCATCACCTTCTATCTCTCATATCTCCACAAACATACCACCCTCTAATGCGCATATACTCAATCCGTCTACCTGCAGGGATAGATAAATCGCCAATAATCACTGCACTTATACCGTAGTATAAGGCCAACGTCAACAATGCCCATAGCAAAGTGACAATAGACTCCCACGACATATAACAAGTATAAGCGCCAACATCAACAACGCACATGAAAGTCGAATAATAGATTCTCCCATCGCACTTATACCGAAGTATAAGGCCAACGTCAACAATGCACACAGCAAAAGTGACAATAGATCTCCCACTCCACATACCAAGTATAAGGCCAACGCTGCTCATATCCTCGCAAGTGAAGCGAGAGTCACCCAACCCCTAAATCATCTCAACATGTGGTCAAACTTAATACTCAAAGTCACCAAAGTCATACATAACCCAACCAACACCTCTCAATAACCAACTACTCTACTCCCAAACAAAGTTAAAGCACACAAATTTAAAAACATCTCACAATCATAAATCAATCACAACCGACAAGGCCACGTGTAAATACCAAAGTGCCGACACAAGGCCACGTAAATACAACAATTCGACAAGGCCATAGAATTACAACAAGGTCAAGGCCACACAGTAAATACAACAAGCAAGCCACAAGGCTGCACCTAAATGCCTCTATTGCCACATGCAACACGTTAACATACTGGGAGTTTAAGCCAAGTACTTACCTCAAGCAATCTTCAACGCCACCACAATATCATAACATGAATCAATTCACGTAAATTCGAGGTCCAAAGCTCGGAGAAACAGAGAAATCAAGAAAGAAATTTGCTGGGCGGGGAGCTTTACCGCCGCCATTCTCTCTCGCCAAGTAGTGGAAAAATGGATTTTGTTTCAAGGCTCGGGTCAAGGGCTTAAACGGGTCAAGCTCACTTAAATCAGGTGAACCCGATCGTTTAATTCAATCGATACTTCTCGTTTTAACTTATCTCGACAACCAACTTCCAAACATCAACATTTATACACTCAAATTATATTACCACCCAAATAATATCATTACCATTCAATTACAACTTTAAAATTTTAAATACCGAAATGTACTACCAACCGACCGATTCGTTGTATTTTCAACTATTCAACTTCGAAATTTTTGATTTCTCCTCGAAATAATCCACCGAGCAACTAGTATAATATTACAATAATATTAATGAACGGGGTATTACGTACCAATCCATCAAGTGACATATAACTAGAGTGATTATTTCATCCCTTATTATAGTAAACTGACAACTTGTCAAGTTCTCTTTAATAAATGTGGATATTATTATTTTGTGTGGAGAATTAAATCTCCATATCATGTTTATTTATTTACTAACTATGTGGAGGTTCAAATCCCCATCTATCACGAAAAGATACTGTAAGATGATACTAACCGTTATACTTTTTATGAGAGTTTAATTTTTGTACTTATATTATTTATTTATAAATTTCCATACTTATGTAGAGAGTTTAATTTTTACATTTTACATTATGGAGGTATAAAACACCCCACTTATATTATTATCTCACTATTGTGTTATCTTATTTTATTTGTTATTGACATGAATTATTTGTTTATAATCATATGTGTTCATTCATCGTATGTGTTATTTAACGATCATGCATTAGGTGTTATAACTTGTCCATTCTAACGGCTACATCATATTTAACACACTTAAAATTTTTAATTTCTCCTCATTTCATAACGGTAATGAACAGTAAAATCAATATAATTTTGTTTATTCTCAAACGCAATAAAACTAAAATAATAACGAACACTTATCAAAAAATTTCACTGCAATAAATACTTATTCTCTTCCACATTTATAAACACCCTTCTCAAAATATTTATATACATCTGCAAAATGGCTAAATGTTTCCTTGTGTTCATCACTCTACTTACGATTGTTCTTTTCATTACCATTATTATCAAACATGAAGAAATAGGTGGAAAAGGTTACACAACATTCACAATATTTATCATATTACCATTTCTAGTATTAACTTGGATTGATGGGATTTGTTTTGATAGAGATTTTTTCGATTAAAACATAGTCATGTTTTTCTATTGAATAAAGTGTCACTTTTCATCAAAATTCATACATTAGATGTTGATTGTGTTTGTTTGTGTTTTATATATAATCATGTCCAACGTTAAGCACCAATTCAAAATTCTAAACATAACTGGGACAACTACATAACTTGAAACAACAACTTAATAGAAAGTACATCATGTGCTTGACTCCTCGACAAAATTCTTGAGGCGACAAATTAATTAAGACCTCGACAAAGGACTCCTATTGCACTGTCAATGAAAAGCGTTCTAGTAAATTCTGGAGCAATCAAGCCATTCACCACGATGGATTACAAAAGAGTACTTTAATGCAAAGATCCCAAGATATCGCTGGGACAAAATTAAGGCAAAATTTGGACATCGATGAAAGTCTTATCGCCTCATTCACGGATCAGCTGAACAAATTAAGCTCCCAAGATTATAAGTGTTGCTTTCCTTATAACTCGCCACATGCACCAAATTATAACACAATTATAATTTTGTGGTATAATTATAACTGAAGAAGAAAAGTTGGAAAAAATATTTTCAACTTTCCATGCATCCGAGGTGTCAAGTATAACAACAATATAAAATGGCGGATTTAATGAGTACTTTGATTTGGTTGGGCAATTTTCTTCAAAAATTCACTAGTCACATTCCATGTGACGATTTATCCTCGAATAAATGCCACAACATTTAATAAAAACGCGTGGTGGTTATGGTCGTGCCTGGCGCGGTGGTCATAGCTTCCATCTAATGACGCTGGCTCGGAAAGTAAACAATGGTCGTAATTCATATTTTCGCGTCAGGTCGCGGGACGAGGTTACGCGAGTAATTTAAGGCCTCCCGTAAATGAACGCGTAATAACCATCGACGTTAAAATGATGATATATCCAACAAGCGTCCCTCGCTAAGAAACTGCGATGATTTCTCAAGCATGACGCAGTTAAAGCAAATCGTCTAAGATGCTGTGAGGGATACCGTGAAAGTACCTCTATAAAAGGTTTAAGGCATCCGTAGAGGTGTTAAGCGAATTTCAATGAAATTTCGATCCCAAGCATCACCTACCTCGAGGCAACTGATTTGTTGTGGGAACGACGAAATGAATATGGATTAAAAACTACTTAAAATTATGTATTTCAATAAGTGGTATGCTTACACTACTTTTTATATTTGCAATATGTATAACGTATGTATGCGTTTGCATTATCTATATGAACTAGTAATGTTAAGTTTGTTGCGTTGATTTACTCACCTCTTTAATCTTATTTTTCTTTACTTAAAATGATTAGACAATGAACATAATAAAAGACATTTCATTCCAGACAAAGGAATACTCTACATGCATCCTCAAGAGTAAGAAATATTTTTATCGACATAAATCCTACAAAAGGAGTAATAAACACAATTTCAGGTCCTACAGATTTGATTGAAGGAACAGGTAATGCCATGTTCATATTACCAAATGAGACAAAATTTGTCATTAATGATGCTTTATATTCTCCCAAGTCAAAGAGAAACTTATTGAGTTTTAATGACATATATCGTCAAGGATACGATACTGAAACTGCAACTGAAGGTAATATGAAATACATTAATATCACTACTAATATTTTGGGAAAGAAGAAAACCTTAGAAAACTACCTTCTGGAATACATTATACATATATACATGAAATTGAATGGTCTGCAGTGCAGTTATCCTAAAAACCTGTAATTTTATGGCATGAGCCAGTCACTCCTCGTTCAACGATGATGCGTGAAAATAGTCGAAAGTACACACGGTCATCCATCGAAGCGACAAGCTTATAAAGAAGATAGACCATGGCATGTTCGTAAAATAATAACAAGGCATTCACCAAGTGTTCAAATAGAATCACTAGATTTCTTGAAAGAATTCACAGATATATGTGGACATTCATCCACCATCGTGACCATTCGTATTTTATGGTATTAATACGATCTAGTGTATGTCAAGGTTCGTTATTGTCAAGTTGTGATATGGATTTGAAAGATTTCTTGCACAAATAATTAAACCAAGAGTTCAATTCCCCGATTATACTATAAACAAAGCTAGACTTGAATACCGTAAATTTACATCTCAATCATTTAATAATTATCAGATGTCAATTGAATTACTATTGAACATCATGTTCCTGCGCATACATAAAATGGTTTAATGGAGTCATTAATCAAACGCCTTCAATATATCAAGTTGTAATTCATTAATAATGAGAACAAAGTTACCAATCACCGTATACATCATGCTATTTTACATGCATCACTTATTCGCATAAAAGCAAAGTGTCAATCATAAACATACCCTTTATCAACTTGAATTTGCAGTTAACTAAATATTTCCCATCTAAAGATTTTGGTCACAGAAGATATGCCCAATACCGCCACAAAGTAGACAAAAAGGGACCTAAAGGAGGTCAGAAATATATGTAGGGTATGAATCTCCATCTATTATTAGATATCTTGAGCCTTTAACAGGTCATGTTTTTTAGGCAAGATTTGTTGATTGTCATTTTGACAAAATAATTTTTCCAACACCGTGCTTAAGAAAATAAAAAGTTAAAAAGCGGAGATAACACGTATGTACCATATTTATCGTGATTTTGACCCATATAATAAATCAAAGGAATAGAATGTAAATCTAAAATTGTGCACTCATTAAGATTTAGTAAATCAATTGCCGATTGATTTATCGATTTGAAAGAGGACAAAGTCACAATGGCCTATAAACGAAGCTCCTTCGGATTGAAATTCTAAAGCAAAATAATGTAGAAGTACATCTACATTAATAATTTGAAACGTGGCCTAATCTACGGGTCCAAAGATAAAATTCTAAAAGGAAAAGGCAATAAAATGTGAATACAAGAAGTGACATTGAAAAGACACTAGATAATAATAAGGGAGTCCATGATAGAAAAGTGTGATTCAAAGAATCACAAGTTGATGAAAATGAAATCATCGACTATGAAACTGAAAAATAAGAAACGAGCTCTAGATTTCTATCAATTATGTTAATATAGGAAAATTAAGTGAGCCAAAATGTACGGATATCGGATGTAGATATTTTCATTCTTTATCGCATGTGAAATTATGAATGAAAATGACGTGTCCTAAACCTGCATTCATAATAAATGTCAAAATAGATACGATTGGAAAAATTGAAAAGACGCAATAGATAATCGAGTTGAATTTTCTAAGAATCTAAGTGATTTTAATCTATCATGACTATATCTAAAATGCGAACCCTGCTGGGTATAAGTGGGATTTTTGTAAGAAAAAGAAATGAGAAAACGACATTATAAGATACAAGGCTCTGCCTTGTTTTCATTGTTTTTTCTCAAAGACCCGAATTGATTATGAGGTAACTTTATTCTCCCGTTATGGATGCCATTACTTTTCGCTATTTAATTGGCTCATTACTATCTAATAATCTCGATATGCATCTTATGGATGTTGTTATACCATTTATATAGATCACTTGATAAATGAGTATATACATTTAAAATTTCTACGATTTAAAATGATTGAAACATTTAACCCGTGAGAAATATATGCAATTAAGTTGCAAACATCATCAGATCGTTAAAGAACCGGACGAATGTGTTATAATGTATTAAGTGAATATTTGTCAAAGCAGTTATGTGAACAATTCTATTTGTCCTTGTATTTTTATAAGAAAACAACTTCCGATTTTGTAATCATTGTCGCCTATGTAGATAATTTAATATCATTAGAACTAATATCAAATTAAAGAAGCAATAGATTAGTTAAAGAAGAATTTGAAATAAAAGATCTCGAAAGACTAAGTTTCATCTTTGGTTTACAAGCAAATCGAGTACAATTAAAAAATGATATATCGTACACCAATCAAATTACATAGAAAAGGTATTGAAAAGATTATTTAACATGGATAAGGTAAACCCTTTAAGTACTCCAATGATTAGACAAAATACTTAATGTTGAAAATGATTCCTTCCATCCTAAGGAAGAAAATGAAGAGGATGTTGGTACCGGGCACATACCTCACAGCAATTGGAGCATTAATGTATTCAAGCACTGCATGCTAATTCGATATAATTTTCAAGTAAAGAAATTTGTTACAAGATTTAGTTCATGTCATACAAAAGAGATTACTGGAAAGAATAAACATATATTTCAATATCTTCAGATACGCCTCGATTCGGGTTTGTTTTATTCTAACAATATAAAATTAGTTTTGTTGGTCACAGATGCGTGTTATTTGTCGATCCACATAATGCTAAATCACAAACTCGAATATGTATTTAAGCATATGGTGACAATACAATATCTAGAGATCCCAAAAAATGTATTAATCGTAACTACTTTCTTCAAACCATTCAAGCTATTGCCCTTCATAAAGCAAGTAACAGCCAGTATTGTGGCTGTATCAGCGCACAACATATACAAGAAACGCCCACCTTCCTCAATCGATAAAGAGTCCAACAAAGATTAGATTTAAGATAATGTTGCATGTGTTATTCAAATGAAGAAAGGTTACATCAAAAGTACGTAATCCAAACACATCTCCCCAAAGTTCTTCTCATTCATACAAGCACTCGAAAGGAATGTTGTCATATCCAAAGACATTCTGCCTCTGAAATGATAATGCTAAGCAGATTCTTCACAAATGCCTTCCACATCTGCTTTCAAGAAGCACATTCAAAGTATCGAATGCGCCTTTCAAATCTTTGAAGACCTATCCTATTTGATCGGTGAGGAACATATCATGTACTCTTTTTCTTGGCGAGGGTTTTGTCCCACTAAGCTTTCCCTTATATGTTTTTAACTTATACAATATACGCTTCCAAGAAAAAATGATAAGTATTTCAAAGTGGAGAGTGTTATAAAGTCAAATTCTATACAAGACAGTATTTAAATATGTAAAGAAATTTGGGAAAGAGAATAAGGTTTGTCGGTTAATTTGCAGTATAAATACTCCCATCCCTTCAATCTAAAACACACCAGAGCAATTGATAATAATATTACTCTATTCCTTCCACTCTCTGCTTTACATAGTACGTAGTAGTAATAATAATATAATAATAATAACAGTAATATATAATATCGTATTAATTTGAGCTATTAAATACCTGATTTTCATAACAATCAAGTAATTATCAGCATCATATTGCTTTCAAGGCAGGTGGGAATGTAGGCTTGTCCAAGGTAATTTATAATGGAAAATATACAAGCCAACAATTCCATCTAAACTATACGTACTCGAAATGACCAGCTAACAACTTCCACCAAATTCATTGATTGATGATGAATAATGTTCTTGTTGGGTCCTTTGAACATATATCCCTGTTATCGATCCTATATATCAATTTCTTCGATCCTTACCCAATTTGAGCTCCATCAATCTCAAAAACATTGTAATATATGACATTTACCCGTTTTTAAAAAATTGAAGGACGTGGTTTGAACTCTCGATCTTCATAATTACCAATGTACCAAACACCACCGCCTAACATTTAATTGTTAAACTTAAATATTCTATAAATATATTACTCTCCTCTAGTTTTTTATTAGTTCTTGACTTTCTACACTAAAATACAAGAATTAACAAAACATGAAGAATTAATAAAATCTTATATATGTTTTCAAGATACTATAATAATTACTACTAAAATTAATTATATGCATTTAACGTGTAGAGATATAATAAAAAAAAGAAGCACAAAATTGCCTATAAAATGAAGAATGGTAATTAAAAAAATATATTCCTTCCTTCCGATAAAGATTGTTTTGTTTTGACTTTTTAAAAAATTTAAGAAATAACATATTTAATTGTAGTTAAAGTTGACTTATTTCCTAAAATAAATATAACATTTATCAAATACTTACGTTTATATAAACGAAAAAATAAAATAAAAATAAGTTAGACAATCTTTATTTAAACGAGAATAATAAAAAGAAGTGTTAGGACGGATGATGTCAAGTAAAAAATCCGGAAGAAATATATTATTATATTTGATGAAAATTTATTTATTAATAAATAATTTGTCATTTAATATTATTATTTATATGATAATTTTGATCAATTACGTTGTTATTATATTATTTTGTCATTGGAAAAAACTCAATACGTACTCTGATATTTTGAGATGGAGGGAGTGCATACATATTTCATAGATGACCCTCTCTTTCTATTGCAAATATGACTCAATCCATTTTGTTTTGTATGGGACCCAACAAAATATATATACCCCTCATCTAACTTGCTCATGCATGCCCCAACAAAAATGCAAGAATTGGTCAAAAGGAAGTCAATAAGAAAAAGATTTTATTAGAAGATAGAATTAAAACTAGCTCTAATAAGGTCCATAATTTCTCATCATTTTGGAGAGATTGGAGAACCCACATGCCACACCACTTCAATTCTCTTTGCGGGCATATTATTCAAGCTGTCTGTCGGATTCAATGCATCTGCGTGCCTAAACTTATCTCAAACAAAATAAGTGATGAAATAAATAAAAAACTATAAATAAATTCTAATTGAATATTTTTTTTCAATCATACACTCCTGAATTGGAAACATCTACTAGATTTTCAGTACATTTATTATATTCCTGGTGTCCACCAAGCTACTGTAGAAAAATTATAGGAAATAGAGAACTATAACACAATATTTTGTAAAAGAACAATAACAATTTATTCATACGGATTACAACAAAATTGTGTATGACATAAAATTAAACTAGATCAAGTCACGCCGTGACGCTTTTCCTAAACGTATTCTGGGACTTCTTCCCGTGGCTAGAATTCCATATAGTGATTATTTCCCAGATAAAATGACCCCACAACCGACTTCACAAGACGTTGTTAACCGGCCGATTTAACTCATGAATAAGTTTGATGTTATCACCTAAAAACATACATAAAAAATGCAGAGAGGATGGGAGCTCTCAGAGTTTGTGTATTCGTGTGTGTTTTTCTTGTGATTCGGGAAGGAGTTGATCGATGATTAAGTAGCCATCAAGGGAATAAAACGTTTTGATTATCATTAAGGTGCCTTTATATAACCTTAATGAATTGCGGTGCTTGATAAATTAACTTGATCACTCAATTAACTATATGTTAAATGCCTAATCAAAACCGTAATTGTTATGATTTAAAGTTTGGACTCACATGAATGATGCGTACGACGGGGTCGTCTGCGAACCACTTGAAACTTGGTGCAAAACAAACAACTCCGGAGCAAAAGGTGGCTCATGCTGATCCCCCTCTTTTCGGGCTGCATTCGTGTCGGTGGTCAGCAGCGCCACGAGGCTGGATTCACAATTTTCAAGCTCATTTTTCCCAGTTTGCACCCTCTATGGGCGGTAGAATCTCCGTCATGGTAAGATCCAATCAATTTACTAAACTTTATGAGGGCACTTACTTATAAAGTGTACGCTTTTTCCCGTTCTCTCTCACATGTGGGACTTTGCACATTTTCCAAACTTCATGGTTTCATTCTCTCTTTGTACAACCTCATTGACATACAAATGAGATGCAAATTTTGAATTATGGCTCTGTCTCAAGCATCCATGAATCAAAATTTATATTCAAACAAAATCAATAAATCCAATATCCCCTTTAGATACAAATTTGAAAAGATTTTTGTTTCGATGTCGGTGATAGCAGCAGCAATGGAATTCTGCATGAGATGGTAGGTGTGATGGCCTTGGAACCTTTCACGGCCAATACGTATGTTTAAATTCACCAACGAGATATAGTAGGCGCGATGTCTTGGAACTAATCTGTTTTTGGTAGCATAAATGATGACATATACCGCTATTGTCGGGTTCACGCGCGGACACGTACGGATTCTGTGAGTTATGCGTCAAAAGAGAAATACCTCGAGAAATTTCTCTTCTAAAAGCGGCCCGCACTTTGGCTCACGTTGGTGATTCCTCGTATTCTTTTTAGATAGGCTTGAACTTCTCTTGGTATCTCGGGGAATTAAAAGCGTAAGCAACATATCCATAGGTATCATTGTTTAAATCTAGGAATAGGTATAGGGCATCCCATGATGATCACTTGCTCTCTTGATATGAGCCGGTTGTCCACTTTGGAACCTAAATTTGGGATCTCGATTCAACTAGGTAGGGTTGTCACTCATTCGCATATTACTCGAGGGCTTTCGGTCATTTCATTTCGATGAATTACCAGTAGTTAACTTTTCTTATACTTTTGGTAGTGATTCCTTGATGTTATCCTTTGATCTCACATGATCAATAGCTATAATGCCAGTTGAGATTAATTGTCGAATGGTATTATGACGTCGACGAATGTGTCTCGACTTACCATTATACAAGTGGTTCGTGCCCTCGATCGCATACTTTCGTTGTCACAGTATATGCAAATTGGAGCCCGAGGACTTTCCCTGGCTACATAATGTCTCGAGGAATTCGCGATAACCGTTCAACTTAACTTTGGCGTTTGTCTAAGGCAATGAACTCGGACTCCGTCTGTGTCTAGCGATCAACGTTTGTTTTGAGGACTTCCGTGACACATTGCACCACCTAAAAGTGAAAATATACTTACTTGTAGCCATTGAATCACGATGCTCGAGATCCAATTTGCATCAGTGCTGCCCACTGGTCACGAGTTGGATACTTGGCACGTATAGTGCAACCCGTAACTCCAGTATGTCTCAGTATTTGAAATCTTCATCAAAAGCTTCCCGATAGTATGGCTTCAGTTACTGGTATACTACTCAATTCTTGTTGAATAGGCTATATCCAGTCTTGTACAAGCTTCATCAATCTGAGAGTTTATGATTACTTGAGAATACTCAAGTTGAGAACCTACTTTTCCCTGTATTCTTTGTGAGATATCGATGTTCATCCACTGGAGTTGTACATATTCCCAAATCATTTTGGCCAAATTTTTCCAAGAATCTTATCAACGTAGTGTGATTGGGTTAAACTAGACCGTCAAAACATAGGACTCCCGAAATTACATATGTTTTCACCATGTCGCCAGTATCGAACTTGGAGTTCAACATGTCTTTGGTGGATTGAATCATCTTTTGATTACTACCAACAATGAGCATGTCATCCACATACAAATGAGGAATTACATATCCTACGGTGGACTTCACGTAGCACTTGTCATGATCATTTTTTAAGTAGCAGTACTACCTTGTAAAGTTTTTCATGCCATTTTTTGGGTTTCTTGTTTTAACCCGTACAATGATTTGACAAATTAGGCGATTTTCTCTTCTTTACCCGAGAACTATAAAACCAACCCTCGGGTTTGTTCTATGTAATTTCTTCTTAAATCTCCATTTAAGAAAGTTGTTTTTCACATCCATTTGATGTACATCAAATTCTTAGAAATCTGGCAAATAGCCAAGATCATCCTAATGGATGTTATTCTCGAAGGCAGGGAGTAAAGTATCAAAATAAGTCTCGATACTTTTCTGCTCACATTCCAACAAATGACTAGTTCCTACCTATGTACTCATCGATTGTCTAAATCGGCTTTCATTTTTCCTCTTAATGATCCATTTGGACTTTAGGCTTTACAACCTAGCGGAAGATCCATCGATTCCCAGAGTGTGATTCTAGGGAATTGAGTAACTTCACTAAAATTGCTTCCTTCAAAGCGAACCATCCAGTTGTTTAGCATATAGAGTGGTATGTTCGAGGTTCTTTTTGAATCATAGGTTACAAGTGACTCAATTCTTATTCACTCGTGAGTTATCACTCTTATGAACAAGAAACAGATATGCATTACTCTTGAGGCATATCCAAAAAAATTGCATCGACCATTTTAGGACGATAGTCACACCTTAGAAGGAGCTACTATGGTTGATCTCATTTTTTTGCATCACGAGGAACATTAGGGGTTGAGGAGGCAATGTCGCGCGTGGTTCTTAATTTGGCGGAACAACCCCGTTCCACCTTTACCGAGGCGGGAACCCATTTGGAACAACTACAACGAGGAGCGAGGAGGAAGAATGACACATTCGTGGGCCGGAACCACGCCGGGGATCATAAAAGGAACAATTCTGAGCGGCCTTCACATTGATAGGAAGTATCGACATTAGACTCCACATAGCCAAAGTATTGTATGTAGCTCCGAGCTTGTCTGTTTTTAAGTTGTAGGAAACTAATATGGTATACTGAGCTATAACACAATATACTACTGCGGAAAACTGACAACAATTTATTCATCACAGTTACCATAGCTATCGACATAAAATTAAGCGCCGGATTAGTCAAGTCGGGCAACTTTCTTAAAACGGTCGACCTCTTCCGTAGGTGCCCGGGGCGGCAGGAGGTGATTGTTTCCCAAGATAAAATGACCCCACGACTGACTTCACAAGCACTAGTGAACCGGTCGGCCGAATGTGAGACGAGAGCGATCTTTATCGCCTAAAAAGCAGTGAGGAAAAAATCACGAGAAGGATGGGAGGCGGTAGAGTTTGTGTATTCATGTGTTTTCTTCGATTCGGGGAAAGAATTGTCGATGATTAAATAGCCATCAAGGGTATAAAAAGTTTTGATTATCATTGAGGTGCACTAAACCTTAATGGAGCAGAATTCGCGTCTGTAGGCAACTCAGATGCTTGTATGTTAAATGCCTAACATCAAAAATCATGCTTGTTATGATTTGAAGTTTGGACTCTTCGGGGTGATGCGAGACTGACAGGGGGTGGAGTCCACGAACCACGAACTTTGGGGCCAAATTCTTCGGGGCTGATCTGGGAGACTGACGAGGTCGTCCCGAGACACTTCTAAACTTGGTGTAAAAACAAACAACTTGTTAGCAAAAGGTGGCTGTGCGACCCCACTATTTCTCGAACTACATTAGTATGCGAGGTCGTACACACGGCGGATTCCTGATTTCAGTGATTTTATCGATTTCACTTCCCCGCCACTTCGTATTCGTGTGTAGAAGTTTTGGCGTAGTAGGATTGATCAATTTACTAAGGCTATGAGGAGCCTTACTTATAAAGTGTACTTTTCCCCATTCTCCTCCTATGTGGGACTTTGCATTTTTCGAACTTATTGGTTTCATTCTTTCTGCTTGACACCAATTTGGCATCTGAAATGAGATGTAAATTTAGGATTCACGAATCTAGATATCCTGACATCCCCCATGATCAAAATTTGTATTAAAACAAAATCAATAAATCCAACATTCCCGGCCGATACAAATTTGAAAAGATTTGACTCGATAATTAGTGATACGATAACGACCGGTCTGCGTAGGATAGTAGGTGTGATGGCCTTGGAACGCCTTTCGCGTATGCGTATGTTTACATTCGCTAACATACATAGTAGATCACGATGTCTTCGAACTAATATGCTTATGCTTTCGCAAATGATAACATAACCGCACAGTCTCGTCCCGACTTCGTGCTCCGGTTCTGTTGTTGAATCAGATTAGGCACTTGGGCGAATCTTTGGTTACATGAGTTGTCGTCGAAATGCACCCTCCGAACATTTCTCTTCATGACCCTTTTACTTTAGCTGTATGGGTGACTCCTCATATTCTTTTGATAACCAGCTACTCCTTTAGTATCTCGGGAAGTCGTTAAAGCTTTAGCTTGCTTTTTAACCCCATTTGACCTCATTGTTTACCGTCTAGAAATAGGTAGGAGAAATCCCCCCACCGGTTATCTACTTACAATATAGGCCGGTCCTTGGAACCTAAATCTTGGGATCTCAGTCAACTAGGTAGGGTTGTCCTTTCGTTCGCATATTCTTCGAGGGCTTCGATCGATTCCTTCAGAATTGATTCTCGACTGATTCTTTCTTAACCATTTGGTTGAAAAGTGATTCACATGATGTTATCCTTTGATTTCACATGATAAAAAGCTATAACGAGAGTTGAATTAATTGTCAAATGGTACTATGGCGTCAGGCAGTGTCAATGAGCTTACCGTTATCTCTGAGGAGTGGTTTCGTGCCCTCCCGATCGCGGACTTCGTTGTCCTGATATGGCAAATTGGAGCCACGAGTTTTCCTACTCCGGAATGTCCTCGAGTGCGGTAACAGTATACTTCTTCCCCATATTTGTCTAAGGCAATAAACTCAGACTCGCGTGGATACAGCGATCGGCGTTTGTTTTGAGGTTCCATTATGCTTGGTATTTTTACCGCCAAAAGTGAATACATATTCACTTGTAGCCATTGAATCCTGCGATATCACGAGATCAATTTGCATCGAGTATACCCCTCAAGTACAATTTGGATACTTGGCGTATAGTGCAACCCGTAACTCAGTATGGAACCGAGTATTTAAGTACTCGCGCAAGCTTCAATGAGTAGCTACTGGATTACTCGTAGACTGCACTCAATTTCTTTGTTGAATGAGCTATATCCGGTCTTGCAACTCATCGAAGTACAAGAGTTTCATGATACTTGAGAATACTCAAGTTGAGACACAACTTTTTCCACTTTATTTCTTTGTGAGACCTTCGATGTTCATCCACTGGAGTTGTACATATTCCCAAATCATCTTGGCAAAATTTTCCAAGAATCTTATCGACATAGTGTGATTGGGTTAACACTAGACCGTCAGGAGTTCTTATAATACGGACTCCCAAAATTACATCTTCTTTTCCCATTGTCGCCATGTCAAACATGAGATTCAGCGTGTCTTTGGTGGATTGAATCATGCTTTTGATTCTTGTCAGCCCGATGAACATGTCATCGCCTAGCGAGGAAAATTACGTATCAACTTCTGCAGTGGACATAAACACACTTGGCTGTTGATTTTAAAATCCACTCGAAAGTCTTGCCTTGTCGAACTTTCATGCCATTGTTTAGGTGCTTGTTTTACTTCCCATTACAACGATTTGACAAGTCGACGGACTTTTCTCTTCTTTTACACAGGACTATAAACCCTCAGGTTGTTCTATGTAAATTTCTTCTTCTAAATCTCCATTTAAGAAAGCTGTTTTCACATCCATTTGATGTACATCCAAATTGCAATGCAGCAATAGCCAAGATTATCCTAATGGATGTTATTCTCGTGAGCGAGAGAGTAAGTATCAAAATAGTTTTAGTCCTGCTTTGTCTATTCCAACAGATGACTAGTCTACACTGATAACATGGTTAATACGCGTCATCTTTCATTTTCCTCTTAAAGATCCATTTGGACTTTAGAGCTTTACAACCTGAGGAAGATCACGATTCCCAAGTATGATTACGGAGAATTGAATCACCGCCGTTATTTCCTTCAACGGCCGTTGAGTTGAACTACGTCCTCGTGAGTACGTTCGAGGTTCACTTTCGATCCTTATACGTTATAAACTCAGGGACTGACGTCTTCTCGAGATATTGCCCTTTTACTACGTCGAGGTTACGCTTCTCGGCTTCCTTACTTTGACTATCCGTAGTTTAGGTATTGTGGCTGTCGGGTTCATGTGTTCTTTTAGAAATGTCGTAGCGCCCATTCACAGCCGTGGCGGAAGACATGTTGAAACGTGACATTCCATGACTCTAATATTTCATTCTTATTCACTCGTGAGTTATCACTCTTATGAACAAGAAACGGATATGTATTCTTATTGTGAGCATATCAACCCAAAAATCGCATCAACCTTTTTAGGACCCAATAGTCGCTGTTTAGGAGGAGGTACCATGGTTGATCATTCTTCTGCATCACAGGTAAATTAGGGGGTTGAGGAGGCAATATCGCGTAGTTGGAAAGGCGGGTGACCCCCGGGACCGCCAGCGCCCGAGGCGAGCGGCTAGAACAATGTAGAAGGCGAAAGGATGAAGGCAGTGACCTGCTTTCCTTGAAGACGGGGGAGCAGCTTCCCGAGGGGACCATACGGGAACATTCTTACGAGAGCAACGAGGAACGTGCATCAGCTCGCGTGATAGCGGAAGTATCAGCGTTGGACCAAATACCAAAAGTATTGTATGTAGCTCCGATGCGATATGTTTTTAGTAGGAAACTAATAGGGGAATCTGAGAACTATAACTGATACTTTATGGGAGAACAACTATAATTTATTCATACGGATTCTGACAAAACTATATATGACATAAGATTAAACGGATCGAGTCGTCTTAGATGCTTTTCTTAAAAGCATGATTAGGCCACTCTTCGTAGGTGCTTAGGACCACTTGAGAGGTGATTGATACTAGGATAAAATGACTCGCGGCGAAACATGATCGCTAGTGAACCGGTCGGCCGAGCAGCGTGGGCGATGCCTCGGAGTTTGTGTATTCGTGTGTGTTTTCTTCTAATTCAGGAAGGAGTTGATCGATGATTAAATAGCCATAATGGGAATAAAACATTTTGATTATCATTAAAGGTCCTTAAGCAACCTTAATGATGCGATTAAGCGTGCGGTAGCGGTCCAACGATTAACTTTATGTTAAATGACTAATCGAGAACCGTGGCATTTATGATTTGAAGTTTGGACTCTTAAAGATGATGCGGACGGCAGGCATAACTTTGAAAACTTGTGGCAAAACTTGGTGCAAAACAAAAACATGGGAGCAAAAGGTGGGTACCATGCGCGACCACTCTCTTTCGAAATTGCATTCGTGTCCGCGGGTTGCGTACACGCACTTGGATTCACCGTTTCGAGCTCATTTTTCTCTAGATTTGCAACCCCAATGGGCTAAACTCGACATAGTAAGTCAATCAATTTACTAAGGCTATGAGGAGCCTTACTTATAAAATGTACTTTTCCCCAATTCTCCTCCTATGTGGGACTTTGCACATTTTCCAAACTTCATGGTTTCATTCCCTCTTTGTACAACCTCGTTGACATAAAAATGAGATGCAAATTTTGAATTCACCAACTCTAAATATCCAACATCCCCCACATGAATCAAAATTTATATTCAAACAAAATCAATAATCAATATCGCCCTTTGGATACAAATTTGAAATGATTTTGACTGAATGTCGGTAGTAACAATAACGGCGAATCTGCATAGGATAGGTAGGTGTGATGGCTTTAGAACCTTCCGTTGTACATATGCATTTACATTCACCAACATACATAGTAAACGCGATGTCTTGGAACTAATCCGCTTTTGGTAGCAAATGATGACATAGCAGCATGGGCTACCGACGACTTCCATTATCGATTCTACATTTATTATGTCAGTTAGGCTTTGGACACATGCTTGGTTCTGTGAGTTGTCGTCCAAGAATGTACCCTCGAACATTTCTCTCTTCTAAAATTATTTTTACTTTAACTCACATGAGTAACCACTTTTCTCCTTGACGTCTCGAGTGGAATTAAAGCGTGGGATTAACATATCCCCACTTGGTATCAACTTTGTTTCGTCTAGGAATAGGTAGGAGAAATCCCCCACAGTGATCTACTTATGCAATATGAGCCAGTTGTCCCTTGGAACCTAAATCTTGGGATCTCCAGTCAACTAGGTAGGGTTGTCACTCATTCGCATATTACTCAAGGGGCTTTTAAATCGTTCCTTTAGATAAATTCTCAACTAGTTCTTTTCTTAACCCTTTGGTTAGTGGATCCGTAATGTTATCCTTCCAGTCTCGCGTCGGCGATAACACTAGTTGAGTGGTATTGTCGAATGGTGAAGTGTGTAGTCTACCCCCAGAGATAACAAGGTAATGAGACTGATGTCAATAACTCACAAGACCCGACAACTATTGTGAAAAGTAAAATACTCAGAGTAAAACACACGTTTTGGTAGCTTGGAGTGCGAAGTAGCACTACATACGGGGGCAATTTGCTTGATGAAAGGATTCGATATGATCAGAATTACAAATAGGTCTTACTCGAATGCTTCCCATTTTCTTAGCTACTATTCTACTCAATCTTATTTTTTCGATTGTCAAGTAATGCCTTTTTGCTTAATGGAATCGTGTCTTCCAAGATCTTCTTCAAATAGCACTTAATAATATCTTCTTGGCGAAAGATTCGTATCTTTGAAGATCTTCTTCAAATAAGGAAATAATATATGTTGCGAAAGATTCTCGTATCTTCTAAGATCTTAACTTTCAAATAAGGCAACGATATCTTCACGAAAAGATTCTACCAAATTTGTTGAATAGTTGCTACCGTATGTCGAGACGATTGGTAGTGACATCGAAAAACTTGACCAACTTGATGCAGCGACAAACTCCCCTTTGGGTAAGTTTTTTCGCTACAAATATTTTGAGAACCTTATACGACACGTTAGGCATATATAACCGCAAATATAAATCAAAGCGTAAATATCCGCTAATAGACACGACAAGATGAATGGTTCGAGCAAAATATAAGACCAGCTGTCGATACATCGAGTCAAGGCGGATGGTTCAGAAACAAAAATATAAGACCACCGAATATCCAAATTCATCACAAATACATGGCTAGAAAAATAAAAAGCCACTCCCGGCGTAAGGTTCTCCCATCCGAATCTCCCTATTTGTCCCAACATAATCAGCATCTTAGTTCCTAACGGATGGAATGATAACACATTCATTTTTGCCTCATCCTGACATGGCGTCCCTCTCTTTCCCCGGTGAGACTCTTCCAAGCGCCTCCTAGCACATATTCTGAACCATGCTCGTGGGAATTACTCCATTCAAATACGAATTTCTTCTTTGCCTTGAGGATTGTACCGTGCCATACGAGTGACTTGTTGAAGTTCGCCTTCGGTTTGAGGTCCCAGTACATACGCGCATGCGTCCGCTTCCATTCGGTATATGGTGATGGTAATGACTCTTGTTGCTTCTCCTCGGTATCTTCGAGAGGTCGAATGTCGTTGTGTTGGGCAAGTAGGATCTTGGGATCATATTTGGATAGGCAATTGGGCTTCCATTGTAGCGTGAGATTGGGCGTGTTGGTGATTTGATCAAAAGCACCCGTCCATATCAAACAAAGCTCGATCCCAATCATATCTGAAACTTTCCCAATGACGAGATACACTCGTGTTATATGTGAGGTAGGGATACAGTTGAATACGCTTTACTTTGTCGGCACGCATGTTGACAACGCGCGAGGTCGGGGAGTCGCAGCCGGGCCGTGTGTCGATGGCTCACCTCCATAACACCTTGACTATGTCACTCGGCCTCGGATTATATCCGTACCTCCCCCGTTAAGGTCGCCAAAGTAGTCGTGTCGGTCTAGGGGAGAAATCCTTAAATTCGGTTGCGAGATATTGCGTTATGATATTGTGGACTAACTTGATATAAATCCAATGTCTTAAATAAATGTTACAAATGAACTCTCGAACAAGTTTGGGTAGTAGGGACCCGGCCACCTTAACAATAGACATAACTCACTTGCCTCTTGAGAATCCCCATGATGTTCGAGGTTCTTAGTCGCTTTGACGGCATTTTCTCCAGCGGTATCCGACGATTGGCCTCAAATTTCCATCGGCCACTTTCTTCCTTAGAGTTTAGAGATACATTGGTTGTAGGGACAACAACTACATTCCTTAGAATTCTTCTATTCGAGATCCGGTTTCTATTTTCATTCGATCTAAGCTTTCCGCCAGTGCTTTCTTACTGCTTCTCTCCATTCGTATACGCATCTTGCATCGCCGGAGTCCTCGTCAGGATCATTTAACCTATTATGGTTAACTTTGCTACGTGACCATTCGTCATCGGCGGATGTGTGAACTAACACCCAGTATCACTTCCACTTCCTCCTCGGCAACATTTGCTCAAGCTCTTTCTCGAGTATCTTGGGCTTCTGACCCTGTGTTTTCGTGCGGCACTTCCGCACCTTACTTTCGACTCTTACGTTACTTCTTGTTGCCGCTTTTCTTCTCTTGTTAATTTTGTTTTGGTCTTGGAGGTTGGCCTCGCTCATCTTCAAGCGCCTTCTCTTCTTAGATTTCTTTGCCCGAGAACTGAGGGACCCGATACTTCCAATATATCTTCATTCGAGGTTTCAGTGTAACCTTGATCGGCAACATCGCCCGACCTCTTCGGTTGGCAAGAGCTTTAAATTAAATGACCGTGGTATGTCGATTATGCATGCCACTCCAAAGTGTTTACATCGGATAATACCAACAAATGTTTCTCTTGGCAGTTCTATCCGTAGTGTCATTGACACTTGGATCTTCCACTACGAGGCTTTAGTAGCTCTTCTATAATATACGGCACCGCGTCACCGACATCTAGTTAGGTATTACCGGCGATGTCTACACCGGTCACCGAGAAATTATGGATGGTTCACCGTCCATATCACTTGTCATTGGCCAGATGGCATGGCGGATGGTTACGGCATGCACAGCTAGTCTCGAACCTTCTGACTTTTCGAAGAAGTCAAAAACTCTTTACTGTGTGATTGGTTAAAACCATAACTGCAGCCAGCTCTCGTCAATAGTACAACATGGACCTCCACGGCGACATCATAAATAAATGCGAGTTACGTACCCGATTTAGGGTTATCAATTTTCTCGAACATTAGTATAATAGGCCAGCAAATAGTTGTTGTGAATAATAAAGGGCTTTCCTCCATGCGTGGAGATAAATAAGTCAATAAACAACTGGGGGAATATACCAAAGCAAGGCATAGGGGCTAAAATTGTTTCTTCCTCCGTATTCTTCCTCCGATGGATTTGCGATTTTGACTTCCTTACGACTTTTGGCCTTACGAGCATTCTTGTGTATAATAAGGGAGTCGACCTCCGTGCATATGTCATGATGCTTAGGAATTTTTGGAAATGCTCGGCAAAGATAGATGCGGTTATGGGTGAGTATTTTTGAGAGAATGAGCGGTGCGATCTTGGTTAATGCGGATTGTGAGGAGAGTATGATGAATATGGAAGGATTTAATGGCGGTTTGAATATTGTAATGGAAGTGTTTATGGTAAGTGATTAAAAAGGAATGTGGGTGGTTAGGACAAGATTCCATTGCATTAAATAGCCCTTGATCGACGTGCCGAATCGTCAAGCGACTTTCTTAAATCCCTTGGATTTGTTCAGCTGCTTTCAGCGGTATGTATTTGGCTTCGGCCGTTGAAAGAAGAGATTGAGTTTTGCTTTTATTGAACAAGACACTAGATTATTCTAAAGAGCGTCCACCGGATGTGCTTTTTATCTTACATATTTCGACCCGGTCGTCATGATATCTACCAAAGAATTGTTAGTATCAAAAGAATATAGAAGTCCATAGTCCAATGTACCATTCACATATTTGATGATTCTTTTGGCTTGATTCAAATGACTTTCTTTAGGATTTGCTTGAAACCTAGCCACCAAACTCCGACGATTCGGAAATATCGGGAGGACTTCATTGTGAGATATAATAGACTCTTTATCATTACTTTTGTAATTATTTATGTCACGAGCTTCCATCGGCATCTTTTACTAATTTTCGCCCAGGTATACTAATTTTTCACATGAGTTGCGGTGGTGTCCTCTTTTGACTTGAGGTATTTTTCAGTGAAATTTTTAACCGGGTTCTTGTATTTTGTTTGAGATATGAAAATGCCGTTCTTCATCTAACGACTTGAAATCTAAGAAAATAGTTTAGTCGCCCCTACCGTACTCATTTCGAACCCCGACTCCATTTGTTTAATTGTTTGGACATCCTCCGAATATTATGTAAATGGAGACATAGATTTGGCTTGACAATCAAGTTTACTTTTCATGCTTGATGTGAAGTTTTCTCGAGTTCCTCACTGCATACCCTGATCGATGGAGGTACTTAGTAAGTCTCTCGTACCATACAGAGCTTTTCTTGATCGGTACACGTGTTGGGGACATCGTCATTGAGCCAGAACCCCTTAGGCTGTTCTACATAGACTTAATGCATTTAGAGAGCCTTTTTGGGCAAAACTGACCGGTTCGCTTTCTTCTTGTTGCGATCCCTTGATCAATGGCCCCAATAATGATGTTCTCAGCGGGATGGTTCTTTTTGAATCGGTAGCCGGCTATGGTCGACTATCATCGCGTGTGTTAATGGCATTTTTTCTCATGTTTGCCATCATTGTTATTCAACCAAGTTTCTTTGTGGTGCAGCGTCTTTTTTTGGTTCTTCGTGAATTTCAACTCTGATCCGATGCCTTCACATTAATAGACTCGTAACCACTTGAGTTCTTTGGTTGAACACGGGAGGCTACTATTTCTTGAGTATCTCAAGGTATACCTTAAATCACTTTTGACATCAAATTTACGCCTTGGTTCACGATCCGCCCAAGGGAATATAACACAGTTACCCAAATGCATAAATATTGCTGCGTTCGGCTTTCTCCCCTCCATATTTCATAATTTGTGTTGTTTGTGTGCCGAGCGAGGTAACCGATTATGGATATGGCCGAGCCGTGTTGATTACTCGACCCCAAAATTTAAGGGAATGTTCTTAGCGTGACCGTGCCGTTTTCTTGGATAGTTCGTTCTTCACTCTCTTACCGTTTCTTTGTGGTGTTATGGGGAGTGAGGTCGTGAGTGGTCGTTAGCATGCGAGGAACTCGAGAAATTTAAAATTTTGAACTCTTTTCATGGTCACTCGATTCGACAACCGGTTATTCACTTACCGTTTTGAACTTGTAAATTAATTAGTTTATGACCTCAGGCATTAATGATTTTCTACGAGGAACTCACGCCCATGTATGCAGGAAAAATCATCAAACACACCTGCGATATCGTACCCATTTCCACATATGCTTTCAACTTGCATGGGCCCATTAAGTCCATATGCATCGGCTTCAATCTGGCGAGTTGTGACCGCTGTTGTAACTTTGGGTGACAACTCTTGAGATGCAGACTTTTCTAGCATAGCGCTCTCGGCGTTCTTTATCTTTACTTCAGCGAAGGTATCCCTCGGACAAGCTTCTTTTCAACAATCTGCTTTGAATATTGTGTGTTCGAGCACGTGCCGCTAGGCTGGCGTCCTCGTCTTTTCTGCTAAATTAAGTATTTGAAAACGAGCGGACTCGAATGTAGCGATTATCGGTAGATGCTTGTGCCATACATGGCGGGTGTTTCGCGTAGTGGGTGCGGTACATCACTTTTTACAAAAGACGCTTCATACCTTCGTCATATAATGACTTATCTTGATAAGGTTTGGAGTCAAACCTTTGACAAGTAAACATCCAGTCCAAGTGTGGTAGACCGTTTATTTAAGTCTCCTTTACGATAATTTCTCCTTTTCCACCATCACCAAAGTATCACATAGTCGTCTTCGGAGAACAAATATGATTCGACTATTTAGGGAGTGACCGAGGATTTTCTTGTTCGAGAGATGCGTGAGAAGTATACCACGGCTTCCTTCCAGGGAGTCCTCGCCTGCGCCTGCATTGTGAAAGTCAGCATTCGCTTTCTTTCTTACTTTGGCGTTCCCTGCCGTTTCCGACCCCCGAATGCCGATATGGATGAAAAGAATGGATTTGAAGACCATGCTTCCTAATAGAATGTTTAAGATAAGGTCTTCTTACATCGTGTGTCTTGAACATCCACTATCAAAATACTGACTTGATTTTTTGATATCTTCCAAGAAGTGTAGGCTCGCGACTTCACGGCGTTCACTTTCTCGACCCATTGAGTTTTGTGTGGTTGATACTTGCTTCCTTTCGGTCCATATAACTTGTAACAATAGGGGGCAATATGACCTTTCTTACCACAATAATTGTAGTACCGTACGCACACCAAATCATGTCTTCCCTATTTAGCCGATTACTCTCACATCTTTGTGATTATGTCAACCTCTCCGAACAAATTTAGTTTCTTGTCTTGGTTTGAACCGGCTTCCTTCGTCAAACCCAATTTCACATCTTGTCCACTATGTTCTTTTCCGCATAGTATCTCTTCCAATATATCCGTGCTTGAGTTCATAAATGCTTTAGTCCTTTATTAGTAGCATTCAGTTGAGAATTCAAAGTGTTAGATTTCTTAAATCTTGAGGTTTACTCAGTTTTTCTTAATTCCTCGTTCTCAATCTTCAATTTGTTCCTCTGCGCATCCATACAGGTATAGACCCACCGGTTAATACACCCGTTTAGTGTATAACGGTTTATAGTTTTCAAGCACTTAACTTGCGTCGGTCGTGTCTTCACCGTCTTCTTTGTAGTCATTCGGTACATCGGTGACGGATGGCTCGATGGCTCGGTGAATGCTACAAACTTGTTAACACGATACACGCTTGTCCTTAGCCGGATTCATCATCACTAAGTGTTGCGGGTATTTACGGATTGTTTCTTGAGATAGTTGGGACGTGCAGCGAATGTGTCCAAAAGCCTTCACATTCTGCCTTTGAATTCCTTTAGATTTCTCGGATTGGCTGTCTTAGGAGTTGCACTTGCTTTCTTTGGTTTCTTCCACCTGTTGTTGTTTCTATCAATGACTGATGTACCGCTACCACCACTGAAAGGCTTCTTGTTGAATCTTTTGAGAGTCTTGTTGAAGTTCTTAGCGAGCATGTTTATAGTTTCTCCCAAATCTTCATCATTTATATCCTCTGAGGAGACTTTTAGCCTTGATACCTTTAATTTTACTTGTCTACCGTTCATTGAGATAACTATCTCGAAAAACGTAGCCAAGTTTCTAACAATTCATCCATGCTCGTGATGAATTAAAAAGCTTCTTGTGCGTCTTCAATAGTGGTACACTTATGAAGGCGAACCTTTTGAGTAACGTTAAATGCTCTCGCAATTTTTTCATCGCTTCATTGGTTACGCCTAAATAACTGACTCGTGCTTATATCCTTGATTTGTTGTTGTTGTACATGCTATAGACTCATCATCCTCCATCCTTAGAGTTTCAAACCTAGTGGTTAGTTGCTGAAGTCTTGACATTCGTACCTTCAAGGTTTCACCATGCGGTTCCTTGATATATCCGTAAATTAGCCTCGGTACATATACTAATTGCTTAAACATATTTAAGTCAACAACATTGAAGATAGCATTCATAGCCTTGTCCTTTGCAAGTGCAAGCTCTTGTTCTTCAATGGTCCAGTCATCCTCCTGATCGTGAGTACACCTCCGTTGTTGACAATAGGAGCAGTCCATCCAACACGTACGTACAACTCTCCAAGTTCTCGTGTCAAGTGATTTTAGGAACACAGTCATTCTTGCCTTCCAGTAGGCATAGTTAGTCCCGTCGAGGACAAGTGAATTAGTCGTTGACCTCAGCTACAAACTCTCCATAAACAAAAGTGCATTGATCGCTCTTATAAGATAGAGTGCTGCTTTGATACCAATTGAAATTGTAATCTGCCCGTATAACAGGTGACGTACAGTATCGGTAAGCTACAAGGCCAAGCAGCTACGTGAAAAGTAAAATACTCAAAAGTAAAACACGATTCGGTAACCCGATTCGGTACCAAAGTAGCACCTACGTTTGGGGCGGTTGCTGATGAAGGATTCAATATGATCAAAATTACAAATAAAGGTCTTACTCGAATGCTCCCGATACATTCGCCATATTACACTCCCGATACGAATGTATAAGCTCGAGAACCACGGCCCATAACACCACATCGTTCCTTTACACTACTATCCTAGTATGTGTCAGCTAAATGATCTTTTAAGCTAAAATAAGGCTATTGTAACCGAGGTGTCATGATAGTTGTACAACACTAAAGGAGTTTATAGAAATACTTCACATACATTTTGCCCTCTGTGATAAAATACTCTCATGGCTTCGTATGCTTTAATACAATGTGTAGAAATCTCTCTTTTTCCCTTTCACCGTCTGCATTAGAAGCCATTATATAGTGTAGGCATCTAACGTTTATAGCAAATATTACTATAATGAAAACTTCCATCTAAGTAGATATTGATGAATCGATCCACTTTATTTAGTTTTTAGACTTGTAAATCTTTTTTTTCTTGATTTGTCAAGTAATGCCTTTTGCTTAATGGAATCGTATCTTCCAAGATCTTCAAATAAGGCAATAATATCTTGCTTGAAAAATTCTCGTATCTACCAAGATCTTCTTCAAATAAGGCAAGCAATATTTTCTTGGCGAAAGATTCTCGACTCTCGAATAGTTCTTTACCGTCACTCCCGAGGGCCGGTTAATTCGTGATATGCAAAATCGCATTCAGCTTGATCGCTAACAAATGGTAATAATATGGACATGAGCTAATGTTTCTTCTTGTTATTTCCCTTTCATTTTCAAGAAACAGTTTATTCTCATATTATGTGGGTTTCTTTGATGTTCATTATCTAGACATTTGTCTGTTAATTGAAGCAACATGGCATCTTTGATATAACTCATTACTAATAATTTTGGTTCTTCATAATCATGGTCCCATTAGTTTAAAGAATGTGGTTGCAGATTATATTCAATTTTGCTTAGTGGTGATGGTCTGTCGACAAGTGAACAAGATTTTAAGTAATATTCACATAATTTTTTGATTGTATGCACTAGCACTTGGGTCAAGTTCCAACCTATCATTACGTGTTTCTAACTTTTTGTGTTGTTAGTATTTTTGGAATTGTCGAAATGGTCGTGGTGGATGAGCATTGGTTTGATGCTGTAAATGGTATTATTACGCAAATGTCGTACGTGTGTATGATTTGTGCAAATGGTCGCAAATTACTTAATTCCATTAAATGTTAATGGAGAAAGAGAGAATTTAGGTCTATTTTTGGAGCCAAAATAGACTTAATGAAGAAAGAAATTAATTTGGTTTTAATCAATAATTTATGCATTGGTGCTACTTACGAGGGGACAGCTGCAATAATCATCCAATTTCTGGGATCATTTTGACAACTATCTCTTGTATTCCCACTCAACGATAATTGCAGTATAATTGTATCCGAACATATGATATCATAATTATATCCGAACATATAGTATCTATCCACAAGATATGTTCATAATTGTACCCGAATATATGGTATGATGAAAGAGTGCTATTAGCAATTCCAATGATCGTTTAGTGGAAATGAAAATTTAAGAGTACAAATGAGAGTCAACTACAAAATTTTAGAATAAGTTGTTCTACTTACCCTCATTCATCAATGAAAAACGATGCGGAAGCTTTGATTATTGTATATATTCAATTGTTCTTCAATTGAAATGAATTGAAATTGTATATGTAACGACCCGTCCCAATTAAATGCGCTCTGAGTTAGAATCGTCCCCGAATCCACGGACACAGTCATGTCGATGGATGACTCGATTTTAAAAAGCTTGTCTTGAAACAACTCAACAAAATAATATACAAGCGCTTAATGACACTTTTTAAAGAAAAGAATCCGTCGTGGTATTCACAATCACATAAACGACAACGCTGCTTGTAACTCGAGAATCTCAAAATGTATCTCTCTGACGATAAGTATCTCAAAATAAAAACTATCTGGGGCAGCAATACATTCCAACAAAATAAAAAATTTGTGAGATCAAGCGCCGCCCTAAGCTACAAGCCTGAGCTTACCGAATCTCGGAGATAGACAACACCACACAATAAACTATGATAAGAGAATTACGCCCATAGAGAATAGGGTGTAAGGCTGCAGCTTAGTGAATATATATCTCAACAATGAAATCAACTTCCAATCACTGATAGTGTACCAAAGCCCAAATGACATTGCATACGATAGATAAGTGAGTACGTAATATTATTCAACTTAAGATCTTAATATAAAATCATTATCAATTTCATTATCTTTTGCGTATGTTTATAAATTCGTTATTAGCGGAACATTCTAAGATGATGGAAATGTGATAACATCATTATAATTGAGAAAGACTTCTGATAACACATGACAAACAATCGGCCTTCCTCCATTGAATGACAATGGCGACATTACAACTCAGCCGACTAACTTGACTCGTGACGCGAGCAACTCGTGATAGTATCCAACTTCAGCGATGTACAACTCGACAACTCTATCGCTTCGACAACTCGAAACAACTTCAGCGATCACCACAACTGTTGCCAGTCCGGTTTCTGACTGTCTTATAATCTTTGCGGGGAGAAACTTTTGTCCGTCGACATAAGCTATCACCTAATCGTAGCAGTGCGAAACAATCACCGAATCGTAACTAAATGCGAAGCAATTTGAACAATACAACTTCAACACCGCAACGTCGACTCATATACAACTTATCCCTGTCACGACTTCAGCGGCTCCTCAAAACACACATGCGACTCGTGAGACCCACCAAACGCAGCCAGCGACTTGACGCCTTGTATTCAACATATAATTTAACACGAGATCACATATACACGCATCGCATATTAAGTAATCAAATAGTTAATCAGCGCCCGTGAGATAGATCTTCGCCTCGGTTAGCTATATAAAACTCCCCATGTCCAGCCAGCGGACACTTTCACGTCAGCGCCTAAACAAACATTCAAAAGTATAATTACAGCTTATAATATACAACTAGTAATACCTTAACGTTCTACTATATATTTAATTTCATATTTACTCCCAAAATAACTTGAAAAAACCCATTATAATCTTATTACAACTTAAGTCAGTCCTTGGCTTCCATTTTAAATGATCAAATTCCACTTACTAGTTTCAAAAGCCACTAGCGTTCCGATATTAACAACTAATCATCGCATTTCTAACCATTTTTAACCTGAAACCCAATTAACTACTCGGCTTACAAAACTCATTTATCCGAACATTCTGTCGCTAAAAATCCGCAACCTACGCTCGAAACAACCACTAATAAAAGTCACAAGTACAGTTCTACCATAATAAAATCATTTAGAAAAAGTCAACCAAAAGTCAACTATAATCCTCGACAATTTCAACCCCATGCATCGATTATTGTCGCTCTGATATCTAGCAAAGCCTAGGTATGGAATTACATAACATTATAAATGTCAAAAGTGAAGAGTCGGCTGATATAACAAAAAGTCAACATCACCAAAGTCAGAAATACTCCAAGATTTGGAACATTCTTACCTTAAAAGCGTAGAGGATGACTCGTGGAAACTCTCCATGAAATTTTAGGACCAAAGCTTACAAAATATGAGAAGAAAATGGAAGAAAATTTTCAATTGAATTTTTGAGAGGGAGTTCGGCCTAGCTTGGAAAAAGGATGAAGATAAGGTTGAGGTGAATATAAAGATGAAGTGCATGGGAGTTCGAGCAAGATATTTCAGAGTTGTGCACTTTCTCGTCTGATTTTCGGTTTAGGATTTCTCGTCTGGAGTTTAATAGCATAACTCTAACAAATTTAACCCGGCTTAAAATAATATTACAATAATGCTCTCATATACGAAGCGGGTTATTACGGTGGAAGCTTTATTGGAAAAATCCGCGAGGAAAAACATTATTGAAAGAGACTAACGGAGGAAATGATGAAAAATGAGGAAGGAAATCATTATAGTGAATTCTATTTTTATTGTAATAACGGCTACGTTGAAAAAAAAAAAAAATTTTCGATTAAATGGGACCGGTGATAGTCTGAAATAATTTCGATAATAATATTATTTTTGTGATTATTTGGGCGAATTACATGTATAATTTAATGTAGTAATATCCGGGATAATTCGGAGTTAAGTTAGATCGTTAGTCGTTCGATAACTCGATTCGGCGTGATTTCGGACACGAACTCCTGTCACGTTTCCTAAGACAGTGGTTAAGTCTCCATTTTCATCCTTATGTTATTATTCACTTTCGAAATAATAGTCTTCGTCCTCTTTCTTATGAGAAGCTTGTGAGGATACCTAGGAGCAAAAGAAGAAATTTTGTCTTCAATTAGCTTTATCGCATGTAAGCATCTAGAGTTGATTAATGCAAGGTTTCCCAGCGTCTTTCCCTCTGATTTTGAGGTAAGAAAATAAGCGTTTTAGTTGATTTTTTGAGGGTTGAGTTTTGGTTGACTTTTACATAATTCAATTTATGATGAATCTTAGTTTGTTATTGGTTCTATGATGTATATAAATGATTACTTCATGATTTAGAGGTTGTTTGGGGATGTTATGAATTAGGATTGACTTTTCTAGGTTTCGGTTGACTTTTTGGGTGATATTTTTCTAAGACTTTAAATGTGTAGGAAGTTTAATTGGGGCCTTATTGTAATGATTGTGATGTTAAATTGGTGATTTAAAATTGATTAAAGGGAGTTAGGTTGAAAAGTGTTAATTCCAAGTTGAGTTGTAATTGATATTTTGGAGTGCAGATTATTAATTAAGGGACTGGCGATTAAGCTAGAGAATGAGCATAAGTTGATTTGTAATGATAAAGTAATAAAATGGAATGTTAGCGGGGATCGATTTGGTTTGTGTCCGATGAGATTATAATTCGATAGTTTACCCGTCGTGTTAGACCGTTTAGAAATGGATTCCGATTAAGGTTGGTAATGTTTATTCTAGAGCGAAATTCTTGGTATTATTAGTTCACAGTATTCTTTTTTTGGGTGTTGTTAGGCCTTGACGGGGAAGGGGCACGTTAAAAGTATTCGCGTTCTTCTGAGGACTTTTGTGATAGCTAGTAGAGGTGAGTAGCTGGCGGGTGGATATGTTCTTTACGAGAAGTTATGTGAGCGTGATTATGTGAGAATATTGTATGTGTTATTCACGAATATTGTGTGCATTTTTGTGAGAATGTCGTATATGTTATTCTTGAAATTATATGAGCCATGATATTACATATATGATAGTATTATGTGGCATCGAGAAGAATTGCCGCGAGGTAAGTAGTAGGCAGCTCTGGAAGCTTCTTGTTTTCCGTTCTGCGGCCTTGTAGGCATTTGTGATTGATTGGCCTTGTCGGCATTTCTGTATTTCTATGGCCTGGCCGGCGTTTATGATTGAATTGTGATTGGGAGACGTTTTATCTGTTTGCATTACTATTGTTGGGTGTTGAGTAGTTGGTTGTTGTGAGGTGATGGCTAGAGTTATACGTGTCTTTGAGGTGACTTGAGTATTAGGATATGACCCTAGAATTGGGATGGTTATGGGTTAGGTGGCTTCTTTAAACGTTTTTTTTATCAGTTTTACCCATTAATTTAAGGCGTTGTTTATCGACTTTTGCTCTCTACGTTGTTATAAAACATTGGTGCTCGGCTATAAATCGGTATAAGGCGTTGTTTATCCCGGCCCCCTCGTCGGTATAAGCGTTAGTTGCTCGACTTTATACGTCGGTATAAGAGCGTTGGTTATCAGCTTTATACTTCGGTATAAGAGCGTTGGTTATCAACTTTATACTTTGGTATAAGAGCGTTGCAGGTGTGGGTTGAAACATATGCGTGAGGGATTAGAATCCGGATGGTATCTAGTCGATGAGTGATTGATGACTAGGTATAGTTTTGTTGAATCCTCTGTGGTTGTATTTTCATGTGGTTTGGTGTGATTTTTATTCGATGAGTTGTATTCATTATGAGACCCTATGTCTTTATGTGTATGTGATGTGTAGAGAATTTTCTTTGAAAGTATAAATATGGTCTTCTTCAGGTAGTCAGGTTATATATCTCTATATATCTCACAGCGTATTTGACTCTATGTTAATTGTTGTGTGTCGTCGGCGTATGGTTTAAGTTTCACCCGGTGTTAAGTTTCACTAAGCTTGAACTTCGCCCCTTTTTGTTTTTAGGCATTCATTTTGTGCGAGGTTGACAAATGGCTGGTGGAGCAGGGGAGGCTGATTGGAGAGTTGTTCAGTGGCTAGGTGGCTTGTCCGGGTGGCGGAAGGGATCCTCAGCAGTCACGATTTTGATTGTTGCTTTATTTTCAAACTTGTGTCGTGAGTGGTCATTTTGTATTACGATGCGATCTTTACTTTTCTTTTTGGCATTACTATTTATTTGGGATATGTTGTATATATGGAGTTGGTTGGTTAGATATCACGATGGATTGTAAATTTTTAAGCGTGATTATTTTGGAAATATTATATGTAATCGGATTTTGAAGGAAATGAGTAGTTTTAAAGCGAATTAAATCCGTCGGTTTTAGTGATTCCCAGTATTCGAATTATAATATTTCTACTTTCAGGCGGCCGGCTTGGGCGAATTAGTTACAATTTGGTATCGAGCTTAGGTTTTAGATTACTTGGGTTATCGTATTGGTTGTGTGTTGACTTGCTTTTCTTTGGAGTTGTTGTGAGTGGTGTCTTTTTTGTAAAAAAAAAAAAATGCGAGTCTTTTCTTTGTTGCGTAGAGTGAGAGGTAGAGTATGAGAGGTACGGTGGGCCCCGAGGAGGAGGCCGAGTTGGTAGGGGTATAGGCTGTTGATGAGTACGGGGACCCAGGGTCCGGAGGTGCGTTCTTTTGAGCGGTGAGGTAGACCTTGTAGGGAGAGTGTGGTCTTTCGGGGTGGCGGCGGAAGAGTCGAATTCGGGCTTGAGTTGTTTGACCGGTTTACGAAGAGGATCCTCCGAAGTTTTTGAGGAGGTTCGCCGGAAGCGGGCTATTGAGTTAAATCCAGGGATATGAAGTCTATTTTGAGCCTATGGGGATTGTGGGTGAGATGAGAGTGAAGTTTGCGACTTATCGTCTTCACGAGTGCACGCGGCGGGTGGGAGAACTTGGCGCGTCCACGGCTGAGAGGGAAGTCATGTGTCACGGGAGGCGGTTTGTTGAGCTGCTTAGAAAGTGCTTGTCTTGAGACCAGCGTGGCGGCTTTGGAGAGGGAGGCGATTTCGGCGGCTCGGGGGGGCAGTGCATTGAGGAAATGCAGCTTATTCGGCGGAGATGTGCCGACTACTTCCTGATGTCTATCCGGTAGAGGCAAAGAAGATCACGAGGTTCAGGGATGGTTTGACGTGGGAGATGCGTCACGAGATACCGATGACTTTCGCGGTTTCCGTGGTGAGGAATGTGGCATGAAGAAGGGAAATGGAGTTAGCGGGCACGAGGCAGGTGGATCGGAGAGTCGACTGAGACTTTCGATGCAGATAGGCCTACCGATTAAGGATGAGGAGACGGAGACAGTAGTCGTCTTGGGCAATTACTTGAGTGCGCGGCGATTCGCCCAAGCTGTCTGGCTCCTTGCGCGGTGGGTACTGCGAGATCGATGAGAGTTTCGAGTGGGCTTCGGGGATTAGAGAGATATCCATTTGTTTAGATGTGGCGATTTGGGCACACAGCTGAGATTTCCGGAAAGTGATATTATGTTATTTTGCCAGCGGCCGGGGCACTAGCGAGGATTGCCCCGGTTCCGAGGATGGAGATGCTGAACTTTGCACCGATTCGGCTTGCGAGCGGTTATCGAGGGGCAGAGAGGTGGACTTGTTGGAAGCTATGGGAGACTAGGGCCGGAGTTAGAGCTCTCGAGGGCGTGAGTCTTAGCCGAGTGGGGCCGGACGGGGCCGGTGTACCGTGACGACCAGCGGGAGGTGCATGACCACTCGAGTGGTGGCCAGTACTTTACTTTCATGTGATTATGTGGGTGGGATAATTTTATGCAGTGCTTCTGGCGCTCCCGATTAATTTTGGAGTTTATGGAAGCATTCTATACGTATGTAGAGTCTTTTCTTGTTCGCTTTTATTACGTTTCGGTTGGGAGTCGGTGAGGTTAGGCATTATATATTGGGATTGCCCTTGAATGTGAGCGACCGATTGTTGGTAGTAGACTCTTAGTTTGGTGATAAGGTTTTGATGTATCTTTGAATATATGGATTGGTTGGGGAGCTTGTCAGCTAGGATTGATTGTCGCGTAAAGGATGTGCACTTTTGTGGGCCGGTGAAATTTAGAACTGCTGTTGTGGGAGATAGGAAGATTCTACCCCGTCGGATACTACTTGGCCTTAGGGCTAGGGGTGATGATGAGGTTATGTGGGATTTTTGAGTATCACGGTCGATTTGGAGAGAGAGGAGAAATGGGTAGAGATGTCCTGGTATTTGAGGAAAGGTATTGGTGTTTTTCTGGGAGGCTGCAGTGTTTACCGCCAAATGAGAGAAGTAGAGATTACATGATAGAATGGCTCACGAGATTTGGAAGAATTGAAGATTTTTGTTGCGAGGAGGCTAGCTGGATAACGGAGTTTAGAGGATGTATGGTGATTTGTGCGTGTGGGTGTTCGGGGAGTGCCGTAACTGTTATGGTGTGAGGTATCTAGGGTGTTTTGTTTTTTACATTCGTATGTGCATTATGTGGTTTCCGTTGTAGTCGAGTTCGAAATTTAGAGTGAGGTCGAAATTTTGTTATTTAGTAGATTGTAATAACCCATGCGTTGAAAAAAAAATTATTTTTTCGGTCGGTGGGACGATGATAGTATAAATAATTTCGATGATAATATTATTTTGTGATTATTTGAGCCGAATTACATTTATAATTTAGTAGTAATAGCCGGGGATAATTCGAGTTAAGTTAGATCGTTAAAGAATGGATTCGATGCTTCGATTCACGTGTGTTCGGAGCACGAACTCTGTGCGATTTTCCTAAGACTTAGTGGTTAAGTCTCCATTTTTCATCACTTATCATCACTTATTCACTGAAATATCAAAGTCTTCATCCTCTTTCTTGGCAAGTTTGGCGAGATCCTAGAAGCGAAGAAATTTTGTCTTCGATTCTTCCGCTTTTATCGCATATAAACATCCTGGAGTTCATTATTAAGGTTTCCCAGCGTCTTTCCACCTACGATTATGAGGTAAGAAAATAGCGTTTTGGTTGATTTTTAGGGTTGACTTTTTGGTTGATTTCACTTTACAATTCAATTTTATGATGAATCTTAGTTTTGTTATGGGTTACATGATGTATATAGTGATGAACCATGTGATTTAGAATTCGTTTGAGAGAGGATGTTATAGGTCAGTTGACTTTCTAGGTTTTGATTGACTTTTTGGGGTGATATTTTATAAGACTTTAAATATTGCAGGGAGTTTTAATTGGGGCCTTTATTGTAGGCATTTGTGATGTTAAATTGATGATTTAAAATTGATTAAAGGGAGTTAGGTTGAAAAAGTGTTAAGTCAAAGGATTGAGTTGTAATTAATATTTTGGGAATTATATTGTTAATTAGGGACCTGTGATTAGCTAGAATGACTTATAAGTTGATTTATAATGATAAAGTAATAAAAGATGGAATGTTAGCGAGGATCGATTTTGTTGTCCGATGAGATTATAATTAGATAGTTTACCGTCGTATTGGGCCGTTTAGAAATCGTTCGATTAGAGTTGGTAATGTTTATTCTAGAGCGAAATTCTTGGTATTAGTTCCTGAGTATACTTTACGGGTGTTGTTAGGCCTTGACCACGGGGAAGGCGGCGTTAAAATTGTCGGCGTTCTTCACGAGGACTTTTGTGATAGCTAGTAGAGGTGAGAACAACTGCTGAATTGGATAATTCTTTCTAGAAGTTATGTGAGCCATGATTATGTGAGAATATTGTATGTGTTATTCTTGAATGTTGTGTGTGCATTGTGTGAGAATATCGTATATGTTATTCTTGAAATTATATGAGCCGTGATATTACATATATAGCCGGTATTATGTGGCATCGAAGACTTCTTGAGGTAAGTAGTAGCTTGGTAAATGGGCTTACGTGTTTTTAAGTTAGCGGCCTTGTAGGCAATTGTGAGTTGGTTGGCACTTTGTCGGCATTTTTTGTATTTGTATGGCTTTGGCCGGCGTTTATGATTGAATTGTGATTGGGAGACGTTTTATCCGTTTACATTACTATTGTTGGGTGTTGAGTAGTTGGTTGTTGTGAGGTGATGGCTAGAGTTATACGTATCTTTGAGGTGACTTTGTATTAGGCTATGACACTAGAATTGGGCTGGTTATGGGTTAGGTAGCTCTTTAAGAGCATTTTTATCGATTTACACGTGTCGAGTATAGGCGTTGTTTATGAAGCTTTGCTCTGCGTTGGTATAGAGAAAGCGTTGTGTATCGAACTTTGCTCTGCGTCGGTATAAGGCGTTGTTTATCGACTTTATCGTCGGTATAAGAGCGTTAGTTACTCCGAACTTTTATCTGTCGGTATAAGAGCGTTGTTATCAACTTTATACGTCGATTACATAGGCGTTGGTTATCAACATACTTTGAGTAAGGCGTTGTAGATTGACGGGTTGAGCCTGTGCGTCGGGGATTAGAATCCGGATGGTGTATCCCAGTTGATGAGTGATTGATGGTAGAGTATAGTTTTTGTTGGGTCTATGTATTTGTATTTTCATGGTTTGGTGTGATTTTTATTCGGTGAGTTGTATTCGTTATTGAGACCACATGTGTATGTTATGCCATGTGATGTGTGAGAATTTTCTTTGAAAGTATAAATATGGTCTTCTTTAGGTAGTCCGGTTATATATACATATATACGGCGTATTTGACTCCTATGTTAATTTGTTATTAGGCCGTATGGTTTAAAGTTTCACCCGGTGTTAAGTTTCACTAAGCCGAGGCTTACACCCACTTTTTGTTTAGGCGGCATTTCGTTTATTTTGGCGGTTGACAAATGGCTAGTTGAGCCGAGTACATTGGAGAGTTGTTCAGTGGCTAGGTGAGCGTCGAATTGAGAGGATCGCCAGCGATCGATTTTGATTGTTGTACTTTATTTTTCAAACTTTAAGCGCTGTCGGCGATTAATTAGATTTGTATTAAGTACGATTACTACTCTTGTAGCTACTTGGGCATTCTTATTTATTTGGGATATGTTGTATATATATATGGGTTGGTTGGTTAGATATCATGCAAATGGATTGTAAATTTTTAAGCGTGATTATTTTGGAAATATTAAATGTAATGTCGGATTTTGGAAATGCTTGAGTAGTTTTAAATTAGTCATCCATCGGTTTGGTGATTAGAATTCGAATTATAATATTTCCTTCGGGGACGGCAAACGCAGGCGGATGATTATTCTCTCTTCATTTTTCGTTAATTGCTCTAATTACACAAGATCTACTATTTATATAAATGACTAATATATAAATGACTAATAAGGAAGTTCATCTAATATCCTAGTCATTTGATCATGATCCTAGTCATCATGATCGTTGTCAACAAAAACTAGTCTATTTCTTTCTTTAACAACAAACACACTTGTCCATCTTTCATTAACAAACAAATTTGTTCATACTCTTTAAATAGAGATTATGTTAGCTCATTGTTCATGGTATATAAGTCTATAATTAATCAAGCGGTCAAGGCAAAATTTTATTTGTCATGTGATAATTTTTTAAGAAAAACTACTAACATCGTCGCAATCAGTGATGAAACTAAAAGGATGTATATGGACATTTCCTCTTCCAACATTTTATATTTTTCAAAAATGACTTTATCCGTCCCCTATGTTTTTATATCTTTCCTTATTTCTCTATTATTAGTTTATTTGTTCTTTTTATAGTATAAAAGTTCTGAATCGATCATTCAATGCAAGAATATACAATTGCCAGTTCGGACACTACTAGGTTTAATCATTTTCATTAACTCACAAAAAGTAATTTCAAACAGGACTTAGCATTTCAAATTTACTTGCAAAAATGGTCTTCTATTTACCGACGAATAAATCCAAAGTTACAAGTCGTAATCAATAATAAATAGTTGAAAGCCCTTGCAAGAAATGATTAACAATTCACTGTATGTTTGGCTTCACTAATAAATGATTGGCTCTATTAAAACTATAGTCTCATCATATATTGATGTTGGCAATTTGTAGCAGCAATGAGGGACAAGTTGATTGAGAGAAACCCAAAAATATCATAAATCCACTTCATCTATTGTATGGCAATGAGGGATAGCATCCAAAACTGAGGTCAAATGGACAAGTTTGATTCGAAAAAACTGCTCCTTCACTTCCCTCTGTAGCTATTTTATTCATCTTCATTGCTTCATATGTCTTTGCTCTCTGAAAAGAAAGAAACATCCAATTATTATGTGTTTCTATTAAGAATAACCTATTGATTTTAGTTATTCTTGTTAAAGATGGTATCAGAATCATTCTTGGTTAAGTCCACGTGTAATCCTGTATATGTGGTCCAAGTGGATCGAGTTACACGCACGGGAAGGTATTGAGAACTCAGTCCTACATTGATTGATTAAAATACTCCTGATGTATTAATAAAATCGTGAGCTTTATACATATATAACTACTTGGTTTTAGTATCGATCCTATAGATAGTTTTAATACCTTCAAAGCATACAACATTAATTAATATAGTAATATATATGTTTCATGCATAAAGTCATAAGTTGAATCTTTGATGGTGAAGCACCTGCATTTCCTCCATGAGCTGTTCTGTCTCAAAATTGAAGTCTTGAAATGTACTTGCAGCAGTGAGTTTCATGGAAAGAAACTGAAACGAAACATATATATATATATAAACATCAAAATTAGTCTTTAGGTGGTGACAATTATTTAGTTCTTTAATAAGAATCGCATTAAATAATTTGTACTCACCTCTACTTGATTTTGCAAGGATTGAACATAGTTGATTATTTCATCCAACATGACAGCCATGCCCATAGTCTATGGTTCCCATCAAAGCATATTAGTACAATTAGGCTTAATAAATTAAACTAAACCAACATAACAAGGCAATTAAAAGAGTAAAGTTCGTGGGTGTCTTTTTGCCTTGCAACATCCTGGAACAATACTTTGCAAGCACTTAAGCCTTTCCTTGATTTTACCTCTTCTGACCTGATAGAAAACGTTTCATCAATATGAATCGAAAAATAAGAAAGACTTTTAAGTGCTTCAAATTATAATAAAAGTTCGATTACAATGGAAATTCAGTTTTGCAAGTAATAATAATAAAAGTTGTTATCGTGTGACTTAAATAAAGGTCGTGAAATATAATCCGACCCCATATTAACATAATCAACAAGTCTGCCTTTTTATGTTGTTAAATGAAATTACCCTTTCTGCTAAGCTATGACTATTTGTAGCTTGGCCTTTTCTAGCTCTAACATGAACCACACCTTCTTCTTTCTTCTCTTCTTTTTCACTGTTTCTCCCTTTCTTTCCCTTTCCTGAACTCTGAAAAATATGTAATATAATCATTAGAACACCTAAAATCTTGAAACTAAAAAAATCAGAATCAAGAACATGTTCCTGGTTTTACATTTTCTCTTCTAATCATTTTTCCAGAAGACTGAGGAGGAGATGAATTAGCCGAACTGTTCTCCAGAGTTTCCACTGATTTCCTCTTCTTCCCTTTGGGAACATTTGATTCTACATAATTAACAGGTTCAGTTGAAGGAATTATAGCTCGGTTTTCATAACTGAAAACCCCTGGAATTATTGGTAACTTTTCCAGGGAAAATTCTCCTGAGTTCTGGAAACTCTGTTGTGGAAAGTTGGTTATGATTTCCATATTGCAAGCAATATCAAGAAAACTGGGAAACGATTGTTTCAAGTTCTGGAAATCTTGAGTGAAGTGAGTAGCCATAGTCAATATTAATGGAAAGAATCTCAGAGTCTATTACTAAGGAGTATTAGCTATGCTGAAATGCTTGCATGAAAAAAGAGAAAAGTAACTTTATATATTGATAATCCTTTCCAAATAGAAAAGTAATTTAGATTATCAAAACATATATAATAATAAAAGTGTCAAAATTAATACACAACATTATTTTAGGTCTTTGATATAGACGATGATGGAGTTTGTAATGGAAAGAAGAATTTTTATTATTTATTTAAAAGTGGTACAAAATAAAATTTAGTGTAGGGAAAATTTTTTCGATTAGTTTTTATCAAATCGAAGAGGATCAGCTGGCCAAACTATAAATCCTTAAGCGTTCTTGTGATTTGTGAGATGCTTAACTTGCTTGACTTGAGCTTGATCGATAGGAGCTTAGTATGGGCTCGGCAGTTTGAGCTTCGACTTGGCTTGATTTGACTTGGATAGGAGGCTACATGAAATTTGGATATGCGTCACAGTGCTTACGATGGACGTGAGATTAGTGCGGACTTGGATATGGTCCAGGCCGGGGCCTTAGGCTGGCGTGTTCACGTGTTGGGCTGTGGACTTGATCTTGCTTGAGTCTTGGACTTGATCTCCGATTCACATGTTAGGCCCGGATGGGCCGGACTTGTTACTTGAAGTGTCTTGCGGTGTGAGTCTTCACCTTTGTGGTGAGACTTAAGGGATATTATCCGGTGGGGACTGTGTACTAAAAGCTAGTCTTTGGTGGGACTTTGTAGCTTGAGAGACTACTTGTAATTGGGACGACTTGATTTGGGATGATAGAACTGCGGCGCTTACGGCGTGTGGGTGATATCAAGCAGTGTGAAGAGCAATGTCTAACCTTGCGCGGCCTCTGACAACCTTAGTAGCTTGTTGTTGTTGTAGAGGCGGGACTTAGTGGTTGACCTCACTTGAGCTTTTAGCTTGTACTACGAGCGACTTGACCGATTTGTTGCTTGAGTATCAACCTTATCGATGACAGCGATCGTCCAGACAGGCCTTAACAACATCTTTCTTGCACGAAATCAATTATAGGAATTTGAATATTCGGTGTATTTTCTATGTACGGAACTTGATGGACCCAGGCACGAGGAATTTTGGTGTTTGTTACAATTTGATATGTCGATTGCTTTTAGCTTATTCACGAATATTGAGCGTTCACGAGAGATACGTAGCCGATTCTCATTAGATTTGCCGACTTAAAAAATTACTACGTTGTGTGGTAATTCTTAGAGATAGACTATGCTTTGAATACTTGCTTGATTGGTTGGTTTGATTTTAGGTGGATCGCAATCTTAGCACCAATTTTTGGGCAAGATGCGAACCGTTGGATATTTAGAATTAATTTTCCTCAAGAAATCAAAATAAGCGCCTATTTTGATCAAAGAGGATTCGGATTTTTAGGTCAAATGTATTTTTGTTGACCAGGACCCATGGAGCATTTATTTTTGGACCACGTAACTTTTTGGAGTCTCCATTTTGATCCCGAAACATTTGAAGCTTCAATTTTTAATCCCTAGGGCCGATTTTAATCCAATAAAATTAGGGATTTTAGCCTCGAACCTTAAATTTAATGAACTTTAATTGAGGAAGGTTATTTTCAGGAAACCCTTGTTCCTTCTACGAGGGTTTGACATTAACTTTAAGTCTCTCGATCGGGAAACAGCTACTAGGCGTGTCATTTTTAGTGGCTCGATTTTAATCAATTTGATTAAGAAGTCATCTTAATCATTTTAATTATTATTATTTAATAAATTTTCCTTTGTCTACATGGCCCGCCGAGCCGGGTACATATGTAGTAGGTGTCGGAGTTGACAAACAATGTTCATTTCAATGAATGTAGTACATGTGGATATTTAAAAGGATTTTTATTTCCGGCTACGTCTTTTGCTCCGCCCGACATCAGTCTCTTATTGACTTATCGGATGTTTGTTGGATCATTATTGCTAAATTTATTACTCGTCTTGATTGAGTTACTTGTCAGCTTGCTCACTACTGCGGGGAGGTCAGTAGTGATTAACCGTATTATTCGGACTTCTTTGCTGATTGTTTAAGGGTAGTGTGGTCCTCGATCATCATCCATGTCATTTAGAGACTTTAAAGGATGATTACTCATTTATAGGGATTTCTTTGTGACACCTTTGATCATGTGATCAGTCAATTTCTGACTTGGCAGGCAGTTGACCAATTTTCGGGACTGTTGAAGGCATACTTTGCATGTCGCGACCCACAACGAGTCTTTGGTCCTAAATTTTGACTTAATGAAGACTTAATTGTGTGGAATTTAATGCCAACTCTTATTGGGATGCCATTTAATTCTCAATTTGTTAGAGAATTAAAAGTCTTTGGAGTTTAATGTTAACGTGATGTATTAAATTATTTAAAACCCGTTCAATCATTGATCCATGGAGGATTTAATGGGAGTTGATTTATTTTGGGGTTTGAAATGTAGAGCATGAATTTGTTACATGTCAAAATCCTATTTAATTATAAACATTAAGAAATTAAATTTAATGGGTTTGATGTTAACATGATGTATTACATGTTAAGACCCCATTTAATTCTCAATCTTTTAGAGAATTGAATTCAGAGAGGAATTAATAATTACTCACAAAATTTATTTACATTGATCCGAATCCTTTGGATCTAATGGAGTCAATATCTTCAACATCAATTTATTACATGTCAGATATTTTCAAATGATTATCCTTAATCACGTAAATTTTGGAATTAACTTCATCTTAATTTTTAATCGATTTTGGGCCCATTTATTTTATAATATATTTGGGATGTATTTTTTTTCATGTAGAAAATTTAATCATTTCCCACCCTTATATGTAGAGATTTTGCTTATAGCCATTAATAGGCTAGCTCGTTTTGTTTCGTCTTGCAACTCTAGTACGTTCTTATCCAACAAAACAAGGCTAGTGGGCTTTTAGGGTGATTGGCCCATGAGGTCTATATAAGGATAGGATGAATCAAAAGAATCAATTTCTTCATCTTCTCCCCCCACCCCTCCTCCCGCGACTATCGAGGTCTCCCTTTTTTTTGTTTTGATTTTTTACTTGCTTCTTGCAATATTATATGATTATATATCATCATTTAATGCTTTCTTTATGTTTTTTGAGAGTTCTTGAGTTGATAGAACATAAAAGTTGTGTCACCTTTTGGGATTTTGCTTAAACTTTTACATAAAGGTAGTACCTTTGACTCTTATACATCCCTTTTATGGTTTTATTGAACCCTTTGGTGATTATGTGTACATGTAACTAGTGCTTAAATATTCCTTTGAAATACATATCATGAATATTTTCTTGATTTTGATTCGTCAAAATTTACGTCTTGTTAAATGCCTATAACTTTTTGTTATAAGTACGTTTCCAGCACATACTGCCTATCGTTAGAAGATAACAAAGGCCAGTTCTTCTGGAGTATAGAGAGCCTCATAATTCGGCCTGTAACTCAAGTTATGACTATTTTGAATGTTATTGTTTTTATTTCTTTGTAGGTTCTTTGGGGATTTGTTTCTCCCAACTCGGATGTCCGATTGGGGTGAGACTTGCACTCAGAGACTCGTCTATGAGTCTAGTTTGTGAGTAAATGTTTGGAATTTTCCAGGCACTTGAGGTTGGTCGTCCAACCTCATAAGCATATGTAGGGTTTAAGCACCCAAGTATGTTTGTGTTGTTGCATTTACATGCGTTCACGTAGGATGGGATGACCTGAGCATATAGCATGGACCTTTAGGACTTTATTGCATCCCCTTGCCTTATTCTTTGGTCAAATCTCGAGGGCTTGGTTTTGATTTTTTTTTCTCTTACTTTTGTAGGCTAGGCTAATTGAGGTAGTTGATGATCATATGTCTTTACATCCTGTAAACTAAGGGGCCTTTGTTTTTTTGGAATAATTTTGCCAATGTTTCTTGGCCTTGCCTCAAATCAAGCTTATATTGCGACATGCTATGTTCAATACATTTAAAGTGAGTTGGTGATTCCGCCGCCGACACGCATGTTTGGCCTTTTGGCCATAGCCCAAAAATAAGGTGACTACTTGACACGCCGCCTAACTAAACTATACCAATAGTCCACAAAATTCATATGAGCTAATGATCTTGTTAAGATCGAATTTGTATTAAAGTGGTTGAGGGAAGTATATATATATATATATATTAGAGTTAGGCATACATTAGTCTGAATGACCTTGAGTATTAATAGTATTTAGTTAGGCGGATGGCGTCCTGCTTCGCTTTTCTATTGACTACATGCTCCTTGGAATCATTCTATTTATGCTTTGATACGTATTTGGTACATCCCTTGGTTTGAGGGGCGTTGACAAATGAGGGCATCCGCTGCTTGTTCTTCAACCCTACTGCAGGATTATCTTTGACTCTATACCTTTTCTTTCTTTTTCTTTGATAGCGTGTGTGGTATATGAGTTGAGGATGGATGTTGATCTCCTACTTTTTACTATGCTTTGATATTTGATGCTTGCTTGTTGAAGGAAGGGTTAGGCACCCCTTTTGGATGACATGATCCTTCAGTGATTGCTTTCATTCCTTCACGAAGCGCAAATGCAACGTCCAGTAAACTTCTCTTGTGCTTTGATTTGATTTGGTTTTTCTCTTATGCTTTGCCTCTGGGTTTTATTGTGTGATGTTCACTATCCTTTGGTTTACGTCCTCTTGCTAGCCTCGCATGATGGCTTCTAGGGGACAAATAATTTTTTTGATAGGTTATGAGATTGAGCTTGGGCGTTCCGAGCTACTAGATACCCAGCAGAGATGCTTTCCTTGAGCATCGAGTCAAACATAGATTCACTTTGATGGATAGTTTAGACTCATGTCTGAGAGTTTGTTAGGCGTTTTATGCTCTTACTCATGAGTTGTTAGGCACTTTATGCTCTTACTAGGAAGCTGTGAGATACTTTTATGCTCTTACCAAGGAGCTGTTATCCTTACTACATTTAAGGATATTAACATTTTAGGTGATGACCATTTATAGGTTCCCTTCTTTCACTTTTCCATAACGCCAGGTTTAATACTTGCATATATTCTCTTCAAGTATATTTGGGTTATTGATTTCCAAGAAGAGCTGAAGACATCATATTGTGAAGCGAGGTACTCGTTTCTGATACACACTTGATACTTGGTCCTCAAGCACGTGGCCAGATGCGTGGTGAGACTTGGGTATCTTCCTTGTTGGTATAGGGGACCTTCATTTTCGATCCTCAATATTCATAGTCATGAATTGCATGGATAGATAAATGAGGTACCTCTATCCTTCAAGTGTTATACCTTGGCATTCGTCATGCGGCAGGTACATGTTTGAGTATTACCCTTGGAGGCTATCCACCGGTCTTTGCTTCGACTTTATCTTACCGCCGTGTCTTGTGCATTTGGCTCGAAGTGACTTCAACTTGACATTAGTCCCGGATCAAGGAGTTTTAGCGAGGTATTTCCTTGTATCTGTTCGGAACCTTTGTATCCACGAAGTTAGAGTTCCACACCGAGGAGGGTTTTGGCGACACAACTTTCTAAGGGTTACTTGTTGGTGTGGAAGCGTGCAATTTATTGCTTCTTAATCAACCTTTGTATCCGATTGCGGTTCGCTCGAGGAGGTTTTAGCGACTTTAACTCTAAGGGTTACTTGTTGGTGTAAGAGCTTGTTTAAGGGCTTCAACAACTTGAACTTGAGATGGTGCTTTGATTTGCTAGTAGGTAGGTTTACATCTACATGAAAATAATATCGAAGGCTCGTCGGACACTTTATTGATGTGTTTACGTCAGTTAGAGACTTGTGAATTACGGATGTCCGTATCCGGCTTTAAAGGCGTATTGGAAAAGATGATATATTCTTCAACGGCCTTAGCGACTTAGTAGTCGGAATAACCGTAATCTCGGTATAGAGGCTTCTTTGGAAAACATGAGATATGTTCTGGTGGCGCTTAGCGACAGTAGTGAGGATAGTGCCTGATAAATATGGATATTCGTATGTTGAATATCTAGAGACCTTGAGTTTGCGTGCTTGAGGTTGAAGGATCATCAAATTTCATGAGGGATGTATATCTTCTTGAACATTGGCAAGTCTCTGAGAGTCTTCGATGCGTCGCTATTGAACACCTTCAAACTACTGGGACCTTAGTCCTCTGAGTTTTAGAGATAGTGTTGGAATAGAAAGGTGGAGCTTTGCTTCCTACTTTCTTTATACTTGATGTACTGGATTCCTTTATTTTGTCATGATTTTATCCCACTTAATGCATTTCCTTTTGATAATCGTTTTATCATTATTGTCTTTTTCTTGATGTGCTTTCGGCTGTCTTTTAGCTCACACCATTTGTGGGACAACAGGAAAGTTGTTTTAGGTTATGCTCAGGATGTGATGATATGTATCAAACTACTATGTACCCCAATTCGTCCACTTGAGGATCGAATAAGCGGCAGTTCGGGGGGGTTCGACACTTTATCCTCATACTCGAGGAGAGTTGGGTTGTTTATCACACCGTACTCGGGAGAGATTTAATGTCGTCCTCCATTCAGGAGACAATTATACTCTCGTTCGAGATGGGGCTCTGATGGTTAGCTCGTATCAGGGCGTGGTGGGCAATTATCCTACTTAGGAGGATTAGGTAGTTTATCCTCGTGCTTAAAGGAGCATTGGTGGGGTACATTTATTCGTGCTCGGGAGGTACTTGAGTTTATTTAGGGGATATCGAGACACCGAGGGTTTTGACCTCTTATATAAATACCGCCCGCATTACGATAGTCTCTTGTCGAGCTTGAAGTCTCAACCCATCAATTTCTTTCATGAAGATGGGGTGGTGTTGACTTACATAGTTAGGCATTAGCCTTCGAGGAGCACATTCGTTCAGGCGTACATCATGAATGTGTACTTGTATATGAGTTAAGCCCGGCGCCACTTGAAGAACTTCAAATCTAGGATACTACTTGGTTTGTCCCAAGTAGAGTAGTCCTGCAGGTTTGTCTATAGACATAGCGATGGACCCCTAGTTCTTCTAGGGAACAGTCGCGTACGGGACTTGTATCCCTAGACTCGTACGTTAGGAGTCCGCCTACATTCATGCTCACTTCTTGATAAGCATATGAAGGTAGACATGAATTTTGCCTTAAATGCATTCCCATGGATGAGGGCCTTTCACACGTGCCTATTGAGCTAGGAAGGTGGCCTTATAAAGTATGCCTTCCTGCTGGAATTTCAACCCCTTAGTTTCAGTAGGGTGTTGATAATTTTCATGGCCGAACGCCCGCTCTATGAAGGTCTTGCTTGATCATTCAGGTAATGCATTCGTGGATAACCATCGTATAATGGATCATCTTGACCTTTGTTTGAGGAACCTAAATCGAGGATATACCGTTAGGTTGTACATCACACGAGTGTTGTTCGCGGAGGGGTTTGTTCATGGACGTAGGGGTTGAACCCCTCAGTTCATCACACCTCCTCTAAAAATATCCATGCTTTCGGGATATGCGTCTTTGAATTCACCAGCGCGCCCCGTCCACGTTTTTGCATCTTTCTTCATCGATATACACGGGAGATCAGCCATAAACCTCTCCTTCATCGCCTCCCAAGGATGTGTTTCTTGGACTGGGAAGGTACCCCTATCCGGTGTGCTTTTGTCTTATTCTTCTATGTTGAAATATGAGGTAGAGATTTCCCTCTTTTTTTGCTTCCAGTTCCTCCGTAAAGAATTTTGGGGAAGTCGTCCTCCCAGAGTTTGTCAAAGAGCCGGATCCCTTCGCAGGTTAGCCGCCTTTTACTTTTTGCCTCCAATCTCGGGGAAGATTGATTTTCTTTTGCTACGGACACCTTTTCTCCAACCTACGCTGTGCTTAATTGGTTTGTTACCTTCTTGACGGACCGTCCATTACTTTCATTATGTTTGGATATCATTTAACCCATTATATTTTGACCTCGGGGTAGTTGTCCCATGGCTTTGTCCTTAACCAATAGGATCATAGCCCGGCCTTTAACAAAGGTCATCGACTTTTGGACCCATAGTTCCATGCTCTATTTTGGAGTCCTTTCCTTGGGTGTCCTAGAATTCTTTAGGGGTGTAAATCGCGCTTTTTCGGTTGAGTGAGGATAAACTCGAGCCTTTAAATGTTTGAACCGGATCTTCCTGCGCTTCTTGTAAAGGCGAGAGTAACTAATTGATGGAGGTACTTGGGGCGCCTTTGGCCCCGCGCTACCGTGATAGGATTTGCCCTTTTTTTTTCTTGTAATACATGGCGTAAAGCCAAAGGATTCTTCAAATCCAAAGCAGTTTTTAGATACTGCTTTGTTTTTTTCTCCGTCGTCTTTGCGATTACTTCAAACACTAGTGAAGTGTTGAAGAGGGACAACATTCTTGATAATGGATCGAAAGGACTTCCTAGTAGGATATTATTTGTGACCTTGGCATCATCACATGAAATCAAAATTTTGTGGTTTCTAGTTCCACTTATGTCGCTGAAGTGTGGAAGCTTACTTTTCGAAGCGTTATTTCTCGCACTAGTTAAAACCTTGAATTATAATATAGGATTGTTGTAAGTCTTGATTTGAGATGTCCAACCGCCGGTTTAATGTAAGGTGGTAGGATGTTTCTGGTGATTCTCATCACCCGACGATGCGCTTATTAGAGCTTTCGTTTACATGGCGACACATAGAGGTGGTTTTATTGCCAGATGCAGTAACTTCTTTATGGCGGTCTCCATCCAATAAATGTGATGGCGAAATGCGGAACTTCTTGAGCGGTGTCGTCACCCGCCAATGCTTCTACGATTAGTTGAGTTGTCATCAACTTGAACACATACATGGTACCGCCCGTGATGCTTCATGCGTCCGAGTAATATGCCCGTGCTTTCCAGGGATGGCCTCTCTCCCATAGGTACCTTGACGATTAAGTGCAGACGATGGTGAGGAGGTTATGTGGTTGGAAGAGAGACTTTTGTCTTCAAGGTGATTCCCATTTCTTGCGAATCAAATCACTTCGCTCCTTGAATATGAAGCATTTTTTCAATGGGATTCCCAGTATCTATGATCTTTGCGAGGAAGTTGGGCCGTCTTTAATTTGTCTCCTCGTGTCTCTTTGACTCTAGGAGCTCTATGAGCTTGCTTTCAATGGCTCATCAAACATTGAGACGTCAGGACTTAAGGAAGAGATAGTCAGCTTCTCTTGCATCTCTTTAAGAGGTGTGAGATGTTCGCTTCTTTCGAAGTTAAGTCCTCCTTGAACTTTTTTGGTTACAGAGGAGAACTTAAATCAATTTGAAGTCACGAAGCATGTGCTGCTTCTTTCTTTTCGATCTTGGAAGCATCCTTTGGCTTCCTTGGATCATATTTAGCCTTTGAGTAAGAGCGTAGAAGCGAGAGGGGGCGTCCACTTTTGTTTTGTGATAGAGCTTAAATGTTGTGAAGGCTCTTGTTGCCCATCACGCTTGAAGGTTTTGGGAAGTATTCCACGCATAATGCTTTTCTGGTCCCGATACGTACGCGCACATGCTTGATGATGCAGTGACTACGAGAGTCTATCTTTTGCATTTGATTCCGGGCTTTACCATTGATTTGATGAAGTACATGGCCGTCTCACTTTTTTTGTTTTTGTTGCGGTTAGCTCCATCATGCTATCACATCCCTCTTTATCTTGAAAAGCGGTGAGAAACTCGCTTTCCAGTGAGCATTGCCTATATAGGCAGGCTCAGTCTATGCCGATTGAGCCTTCCGCTGGGAGAAGCGAGCGAACTTATTGACCATTTCATTCCGCTTCAATCAACATTGCATGTCTCGACAAAGTGGGCTATATTGTTAGGGTTCCAGTTCCATCGAATTATTTGGAACTTGGGTAGTGATAACCCGTTTGAGGTATTTTCGGGTGAATTACATCACGAGGTATGGGAGAAGCATGGAGTATATGAAAGTGAATTCCGATCTTCGGCCTTTTATTGCTGATATATACTCGTTCAACTATCTTTATTTGGAATCATTCCATCTACGGAATGATAGGAGTTTCCCTCTTGTATTTCTTGTTGGTCCGTGTGACGAATCAAAGGGCCTGTGTAAGGGGATAGATGGGACGTCCCATCTCACGTTCCAGAGGTCATGAGCCCTCTTTTTGTTTTAAGCCGACTTGGATACTTTCTTGCTCTATGCTCTTGAGTAGGCTATCTTTCACTTTGACATCGAGAAATAAAGTCATCACTTGATATTTGTATTTTTCGCTTGACAAGGGATTACCTGCTTATCCACTGTCGGTGCATCCGTTTGCTCTTTTAAAAGAGGCAAAACTATGCATAAATGCGGTGCTAGGATATACGCATAGCGGTATATGAGCCGGAGACTTTGATTACGGATACCTAGTACCGTTGAAGCTGGGTGTATGTACGATTTAGCGAGGTCTTCGGCCGGCAGCCGGTCGAAGTCTCGGAGCGTTTGTCTAGGAAGGTTCTCAGTTGGCGCTATGCGTGCGGATGCTTCTGCTTTTTGTGACTTGTTACATTTCCGGAGCTCCCATGATATGTTAGCCAAAGAGACTTGACGAGTCGATGAGGGCACGTCCCACAACTAGTCCATATATTTAACAGGCTGTCTTGATGTCGACCACGCTATAAAGCATGAGTATAATTTGATACATGGAGAGGAGTTGAGATAGTCCACTTTAGAAAGATCTCGGTTGTCGGCCGGTGACAAATGGTAGTTAAGCAATCCAGCCAGACATGCCACAAACTTTAATGCAAAAGAGAATTTTTTATTATTTATTTAAAAGTCTGAGCTAAAATCAATTTGTAAGGGAAAAATTCCACCGATTGTCTGAGGTTTATCAAATCGAAAGGCATCGATTGTCAGGCTTATAGATCTAAGCATTTGTTGATGATTTGTGAGATGTTTGGCTTATGACTTGAGCTTGTTCTTAATGGGATCTTGGTATGGGCTTGGCTTGATTTGGGCTTGACTTGGCTTGATTTGATTGGTTGGCTTGGATAGGAGCTACATGAAATTTGGATGTAATAATCACAGTGCTTGATAGACTTGAGATTGGTGCAGGCCGATATAGTCCGAGCCGGGGGCCATTGTATGGACATGATCTTGAGTCTTGGACTAAATCTCCCGGTCTATGTTAGGCTGAATGGACTTGAGGAGTGTCTTGCGGTGTGAGTCTTCACCTTTGTGGTGGAAGCTTAAGGGGATGTTCCCGAGGTGGGAGGTAATGTAGATGTACTCTTATCTTTTGGTGGGACTTTTAGCTTGAGGAGGAGCTCTTTGTCTTTAGTGGGACTTGATTTTTTGATAGAAATCCATTGACTATTTGTGTGGAGTGATAGCAAGCAAGTTGTGAAGCAATGTCGTTTCTTGCTTATACTACAACGGCCTTAGCGACATTCTTGTAGTGATGATCGATTATGAAGGTTGAGCATGTTGAGGCGAGACATCGCCCAGAGGGAGAGGGTCGAATAAGGATTATACTATCTTTTTATTTTTGGTTTTTAGATTGAATTATAAACTATAGCAATTTAATTTGGATTATTTAGAATTACACACAAATGAGAATAGTAAAATGACAAATAATTATATTGTAAATTCTTGGGAAAAGTAAAACAACGACATAATCACGATAAAGTAAAATAAAATAAGAAATAACAAAGGGAAAATGACTCGGCCCGATTTTAACGAGCTTGATTTCCCTAAATTAACTTTCGACCATCGACTTTCTAACCTCGGGATTTCGGTAACAATCACCACTATGAATATGGAGAAAAACTTTGAGTTACGTACCTCGAGAAACTCCACAAAGATGGTGAATGCCGTTACAACGGCACCTGCTAGAAACCCAAAGCTGCTTTTTAGGATTTGAATCTTTTAATCTCCCCGATTAAGAACCCAAGTCACTATCCAGGATTTCAATAATTAATATAATAGTAAATGAATTTGAACACATGACTATGAAATCTCTGTGCTTTGTCGAAGTTGGCCTTGGCCCAGTTAAGAATGCCTTTTTTTGCTTTTTTGAAAGAATGAAAAAATTGCCTCGAGTGCGTGCAAAAGTTAGGTTAAAGGTGGCTATGAGGCGATTTTGGAGCCGAGAAAAGCGGAGTGAGGAAAATCCTGGGTTACGGACCTAGGTCGGAAAGAAAGTGCAAGTCCGGGCCTGCCATGCCGAAAGTGGTGGGACCGGGACAAGTTCGGGACAACCCTTGATCTTTGACCTTTAATTGAAATTAATTCAACCCGTACATTTTACACATTCATATTGCATCTAATTGAAGCTTAATTCAAGTTCTAATCAAATTCAGCCACATTATTTTTTCCAAAAGCGTTTTAAATATTCAAATCATATTAAAACATGCATTCTTAATCATTAATCATAAAATAAGATAAGTAGAGATTTCTTACATAGGGCCTAATAAACAAAGAAGCCTTTGAATCTTCAATCACTGTCCTTTGATCCTTTTGACATGAAATTTGAGCTCCACGCATTCACCCGATCATTCAAAGATATCGAATTTTTAGTATCGAGGTAATTTGTTATCTTTGAAGCGTGAAATTAAGAAGATAAGCTGATCAACAAAGTCCCCCTTTTTTATGATAACAAATTACCTTATGCAGAGGGGAATAAAAACATACAAAGCATAAGCTCCCCCTCAACATAAGCAATCATGAATAAAAACAGATATAGGCAATAAAACCAAAACGTGACATGTACCAGATAACCAAGTCAGAAACGTAATAAAGTCAACACAAAACAAAACAACTAAGCATAGCAAAAAGAGCATAAAGAAAGACATAAGCATAAAGACATTTCTCCCCCTTTGTTATCAACAAAAAGGAGCTTTATAAGAAACACACAGTGCATGCTCGAGACGGGGCCCGAAGGAGCCCACTTAGTGGGTGGAATCGTGGCGAGATGAGCTAAGTCACCGTCCGTTGCGCCTCTGCCCGTCAACTCCCGAAATTTGACAATGCCGGTATACCCGAGTTGTTCTCACGGCGATGTCTATGCCTTTGAGTCGAAGCCCATGAGAGTCTTGTTTGATAAACGACTCTTCTAATGAATTACAGGCGGGGAGATGGAGCGATAGAGCACAAAGCCCGGGTTATCGTCCTCGTTGATTGGCGCTTCCGGATCCACGAACCACTTGTTTCTCTCGACATTTGACGGCTCTTTCTCCCTTAGTGTACCACATAAGCCTACAGCCTCACGAAGATAAATCCCATTCTATGAAGTGTAGCATCCCGATTTGACTTTGACCCCGGCATCCCTTGATAGGGTAGAGGAAAAGTATGAACCCCGATAAAGGATAGTTGTCAATATTGTTGGCCGTGAGAGCATGCTGAATTTGGTTGATGATAAGGTAGGGTAGGTTGATTTTCTGGCGGTGGATCAATTTGTATAGAACTATAGACTCGAGAGCCGTAAGTTCGGTTTGGCTATTGGATGTGTGGAGGAATAATTTTCGGATAAGGCTAAGGGAAAACCGTTCATCTCTGTGAAGTGACCTTGCCAAGCGGCATCAAGCTCGTCGACAAGGCCGGGGTGCGAGTCTATTGTGGTTCAGAAGTAGGTTCAATTCAGTAAGATTACCTAGAGTGTCACCGGCAAACTTATGTTACTTGATAGCAATCACTGAAACCCGCATATGTAACTTTCAAGTGCCTTTTTAAAATCATCTAAGTCGAACTTGAGTTTCACGATCCACACATAACAAACATTTCAGCCCTACCCACAAACCCATCGGGATGATTGTGATAGAAAAAGTCAACATGCTTATTAAAATCCCAGCAATAGGAAGCGAATGTTTTATCAAAATCTACCCATGATTTGGTTATACCCTTGAAACAACAAAATTTTGCTTTTATTTACTAAAAAATACCAGTTTCATCAAGTTTATTTCGAAAAACACATTTCATTCCAATATAGTTCTATCGTGAGGTTTTTCAACTAAATGCCAGACTTTACATCTTTTGAATTGTTCAAGTTCTTTTTGCATGGATATTACCCATTCGGATAATACAGAGCTTACTTAATATTTAAAGTGCAATTGGAGACATAAGCACTATGTAGGCAAAAATTATTGACAGAATTACGAGTAGTCATACCTCTTGATGGATCACCAATAATAAGGTTTGGAGGATGATTCTTTACCGTTCTCGTAGGCTTAGGTAGATCGTCATGTGTCCTACCATGTAAGTAGTCGTTCACATCTTGAGGGTTATCTTCCTCCTTTTGTAGGCTCCGGCGATGAGTGCTTCTTTTAGAAGCTCTACCTTTGGGGATTCCTCAAGAAAGTTGGTATGTTTTCCATTTCAATACCTACTAACTCATCATCATCTTCAACAAACCGCTTAGCGACAAAAGGATTAAATTCATCAAAAGAAACATAAATAGACTCTTAAAATATATTGGTCTTTTTTATTATATATAACATATGCTCTACTATGTGATGAATAATCATGAAAGATAGACTCATTTGACTTAGCATCAAATTTACCAAGTTGATCTTTAGTATTTAAAACATAACACCTGCAACCGAAAATTTTGAAGTAACTAATAGTCGGTGTCTTACCACGCAAGCTTCGCCAGAGTTTTTATTCAACAAGGTCTTAGAAATACCCGGTTTAATGCGGTGTCAACTGCATGTCCCCAAAAATACTTTGGTAGGTTGTGCTCATTTAACATTGTACGTCCCATTTCTTGAATAGTCCGATTTTTGCGCTCCACTACTCCATTTTGTTGAGGTGTTCGGGGTGCTGAGAAATTGTGTTCAATGCCATGTTTATCACAATATTCCTCGAACTTTGAGTTTTTGGAATTCTCCTCCGCTGAGCACTTCTAATGGCCTTGATTTTTCGTATTCTTTTCATTTATTGCTACGCACAACTTAGCAAACTCTTAAACTCATGCTCTTATTAGCAAGAAAAATAATCCATGTAAATCGAGAATAGAATCCAGCTATAACATAGAAACATATCTAGACCACTGAACTAATAACATCAATTTCACCAAAACAAGTCCATATACAATAAATCAAACTTTTTGGTAAGAAATTTTATTAGCAGTTTAAAAGGCGTTTATGCATTTACCAAGTTGTGAAGCATCACACAATTGTTCCTTTAAATTTAATATTTAGCAAACCTCTAGCATTGATGTTGCTTGGACAATTTAGAAATTAAGTCCCGATATTAATGCCACTAGCGCCTATGCCATAAACTCAAGTCATCATACACTTAACACTTAAGCACATATCACTAGGATCAATGAAATCAATAATAGACATTATTGAAACGAAAGCCATTTATGACTAAAGGAGATAAATTATGAGAAACCAATACTTTTTTGAAAAAGACACACCATAATAAATTTATCATGAATTATTTCGCATAGTAAATTAAACTTAACACCATGCAACATACAATGCATCTCTTTAATCTTAAAATAATTTTTCTTACCAACACAACTTTTAACACGCTGCGGTTTCATTGTTTGCAACCTTAACGAATCCCACTTGCTTTATTTCCAATTTAAAAACAAGAAGCATCGCTTCGTCGTATTGCCTCGAACAACCGCTTTCTCGATCGTCCATTCTTCTTTTTTGGATGAAGAGTGGCTAACCTACAAAAAATCAAGTTCTCACATTTGATACCCAGATAGACTTGGGTCCTTGAGGGTTAGTTTTCAAGATAGTTCTTCGAACAATCCATTTTGGTCATTTCCATGCGGGTATTAGAGTTCCAAGATCAACCAATTTATGAATATGACAATGAGAGACATTATGATTACCTTTTTCACAATAAGTGCAAGAAAAGCGAGGTTTACTCACATAATGAGAGGATGTAGAAGCATAGTTTGAAGCATTGGAAGAATTAGCTCTAACAAACTTAATGGAGGAAGTAGAAGCACGGTTTAAAGCATACGAATTGTCACTGCGTATCTAAACCTCTCTTTTATTCATGTTTTGACTTTGAGACTCTAAGATCTAAATCAGCACGTAGTTGCAACTCATAGGTATTAACTTGTTCTTTGAGATTCTCCCCCAGCCTTTTCTAAACTTTGTTTAAGCTCAATTTTCTCAAGATCGACATCCTTATTAAGATTCGACGAGTTTCAAAAAGTGATGTCATTTTCATGTCCAAAAATTTGAGTAGTCATGTATCGGTTATTCTGAGCCACCTCCCCGCATATTTAGAAATCATATAAAGGCATATCTTCTGCTTATACGTTCATTAATTTTTACTCAATTTAGCATACGATATTTATGATAAATCCACGCATTCGAGAATCAATATCGATTATTATGATCATGAAGGCGGATGACATTAGCTACCTCCCCGACATCGAGTGCGATGCTTTCGCCGATCCATCATCATCCCAAGTGGCTTTCACTTGGCTTTCTTAGGTTCGGACTTCTTCTCCGGTTGAGGAATGGTTCAATGTCCTTGGCCTCGGTAACTTGACTGGAATTTTTCACGTCGTAGTCATTAGTAAAGGGCTTCAAAATTTTTTCCCGTTAATCTCTTACTCTATAAAATATTTTGCGAGGCCTCCCGGGGTTGTTGCGTATCTCATTGAACCTTTGATACGTGTCGTGATAGATTCTCCCTCTTTCATCTCAAACTTCTGATATTCTTTAGTCAAGATTCGAACAATTACTGCTTACTTTGATTTGTTCCAACATAAGTCGTCTCCAACAAATTCCAAATCTCCTTATGAGTCTTGATAACGGATTCTCCCGTACGGCTTCCACACACACACATAGTGTTGTACAAGAGATTCACTACCTTAGCATTCAAGAAATCTTCTTAATTCATCGGGATGGAGCTAAATTTAATGTATCGGCGTACATGATTGGTCACACAATCTTAAGTAGTGAATCGGTGGTCCGTACATTGATGATCGTTTCAAAAGAAATAATCGATACTGCGGATGAAATTTCATCACGATTGCTCCGGTAATGTAGTTAGTACCATCAAACAAGGAGGCCTAGAACTGAACATCCCTGCATAAAAACGTGCCATATTTCCCGTCACTTCCGCGGCGGCTTTTTTATACGTGATAGTAAGCACGAACTATAGCGCTACATTTGTGATACCAATTGTTAAGCGGAATACTATCCTTAAAAGGGGGGATGAATAAGGATTATACTATCTTTTTTATTTTTCGGATTTTAAGATTGAATTACAAACTATAGGAATCTAATTTCGGATTATTTAAATTACCCCACACAAATGAGAATAATAAAATGACAAACAATTATATTATAAATTGCGGAAAAACTAAAAACGTCAATATAATCACGATAAAGTAAATAAAATGAAATAACAAGAGAAAGAAATGACTCGTGATTTTAACGAGCCGGTTTTCTAAATTCTTTCGGCCGTCGACTTTTCCGACCTCGAGATTTCGATAGCAATCACCACTATGAATATGGAGAAAAACTCCGAGTTCATACATGCAAGCAACTTCACAAAAGCTATGAATCTCCTCTAGCAACCCTATCTAGAAAACCAAAGACCCACTTTTCGGATTTCAATCTCCTAATCTCCCCGATTAAGAATCTAAGTCACTATCCAGGATTTCAACGATTAATATAATAGCAAATGAATTTGAACACACAAGCTATGAAATCTCTAAGCTATCAAGTTGTATGAGAGATTAAGAATGCCTTTTTGCTTTTGAAAAGTATGAAAAAATTGCCTCAGAATTCGTGCAAAAGTTAGGTTAAAGGTGGCTATGAGGCGGCTTTTATAGACTTCGAAAAACGGGTCAGAAAACCCTAGGTTCGGGACCTAGGTTGGGAGGAAATGCGGGGTCCGACCACGGGATTCTTTACATGACGAAGAAATGTGTTTTAAACCTAATTTTGACCTTTAATTAAGTGTGAATTCAACCCGTTATGCCACACAGTCATATCGGGTCTAATTCAAGCTTAATTCAAGTTCAACACACATTGTTTTCAAAACGTTTTAAATATTCAAATCATATTAAAACATGCATTCTTAATAATTAATCATAAAACAAGATAAGTAGAGATTTAGAGATTTCTTACATATGACCTAATAAACAAAGAAGTCTTGAATCTTGATGGCGACCTTTGATCCTTTTTGACATGAAATTTGAGCTCCGATTTACTTAAATTGCTACTAAAGATATCAAAGATGTTAGTATCAAAGAAGATAATTGCTTATCTTGAGAAGCGTAGAAGTCTCACGAAGATCCGTGGATCAACAAAGTATCCCGACCTTGTTATTGATGACAGCGTCGTCGGACATGGAGCACTTAACGTGTTTCACGGATTCCGGCTATAGGGCGAATATTCGGTGTATTTCCCATATCTAGAACTTGATGAATCAAACTGAGGATTTTCGGTGTTCATGCAATATTTATGAATAATCGGGTGCTTTTAGCTTATTCTTAGTATTGAGCGTTCTGAGAGATGCATTATTGATTCGTGATTTACCGACTTGAAGAATTCTGCGTTTGTGCGGTAATTCTTGATTACTAAGCGCCTATTTACAGGACACATGGGTGTTTTCCAGCCACACAGCAGTGTTTGGTGGTTCAAAGGATTTACCTCAGAGAATTGAGAGGTGTCCCTCTGTATTATTTTCTAAGGTGTTTTTGTGTAATATATTTTGAATGAGAATTGGATGTCAATTTCGAAAATATAAGAAATTTACTTATAGAGCTTTGAATGCTTGCTTGATCGGTTGGTTTATTTCGGGTTGATCATAGTCCCCGGAAGCGCCAATTTAAAATGAATCGGCCAAATGGATATTTAGAATTAATTCTCTTCCAAGAAATCAAAATGATAAGCTATTTTGATCAACAAAGGTTGGTTCGAATTTTAGGTCAAATGCATTTTCATATTTTGAAGTATTTATTTTAAACCACATAACTTTTGGAGTCTCCATTTTGCTTCAATTTCAGCCCCTAGGGCCGATTTTAATCCAATAAAATTGGGAATTTTAGCCTCGAACCCTAAATTTAATAAACCTTAATTCAAGCAAGTTTTCCCAAAACCCATTGTTTGTACAAGGGTTTCACATTAAATTTAGGTTCGATCGAGAACCCTAGTCACGTGTCATTTTTAGTGGCTCGATTTTAATTAATTTGATTAAGTCATCTTAATTATTTTAATTATTATTTAATAAATTTTCACTTGCCTACAGAGTTTATAATGATTATGTACACATAATGATGGTTGATTATTAATTTGTGTAAAATTAATATTCATGAAGAAGTCCTAATAGTCATATATAAGTAACCTTATAAAAAAATTAGAAATTAATTTTTTGATTAAATGAAATCCAAAAGGATAATATGGCATCTTAATAGAAAAACAATTATTCACAAACAGGATAATCCACGTAGGAAAAAGAAGAAGAATTCATTAAAGAATAATATCTTTCATATATAATTATTAATGATTATTCATAAATACCTCAGGACTCCCTTTTCCAATAATGAAAGCCAAAATAGTTTATTCAGTAGAGCGACAACTGACACTTCTTTGAAGGATAAGATCTTTTATATTAACTACCTGCATTCTTAAAAGATTGTCATATTTTAAATTTTAATAGTTGATTTTTTTTTAATTTTGAACTCAAATAATTTTTAATGTGTTATATATTTATTTGGAAAAAATATATCAATATGTAGTGTTTTTAATATACTTTACTATTAACTTGATAGTTTTGATTCAAATCAATATTTTGGATGTAAAAAATTATTGTAAAGTTTGTTACTCTTTGAGCTAAACTTGATAATAGATAGATTATATTATGAAAAGAAATATTCATGATTTTTTTAATAGCATTATACTATTAATATACTTTAATTTTTATTATTTTATTTTATTCCTAAAGTTAAATATTAGTATCTTCCCATTGAACATGAATAACATTATAATTTTTTTTTTTGAGAATAGCGCTATACACATATTTTTTTCAAATTTTCATCTAGTTTCTTTAATAAAAAGCAATTTTTAATATGTGTATTTACTTATAAACATACCTCATTCTTAATAACACTATCTTAATTATCAATATTATTGAAAAAAAGAAGTCCTAAATAAATTTATTTTTCTGTATTAAACTTTTAGTAACTTAGTGATAATAAGATCAATTTTATATATGAAAAATTATACTCCGTAGTATTTATGTATTCATGATTATGGTTATGTCCGTCTGTAATTATTTTTAGTTTCTATTATAATTATGATGATTAGAATAAATGATGTTGTAATAGAATACATGGTGTTGTCATATGATAAGAAAAAATTGAAATAGTATGCAATTTTCCATAGAAGTATGGCAGTAAGAATAAAGTTTTTCAAAAATGAAGTTTTATAAGGTAGTGAAATTAGGAACCTTAGATTATTATTGCTAGGTGGTGAAGGAAGAAATTTGTGAAATATAAATCCTATGTAAGCTGGCAATTGTACCAAGTTCAATGAAATAAAATTGTACCAGATAGTTGCACTTAATAGTTGATACGTGTTTGGATTATGTCTTGTTGTAATTATTGGAGTAGGTTTAGAATTATAGCCCCTAGTCTGCCATTGGATTAACTTTTGTCTATATACTTTGTACAATCTCAAAAGGTGATTATGTGAAAATAATACAATAAAATATCCACATCAAATCTCTTCCTCTCTCTCTCTCAGCTCTCTCTCTCAATGATATTCTCAGGATTATATTTCTAGTGTTAATACATAATCTATCATGGTATTAGAGCATGATCCTAATGGGCAAGAACAACAACAACAACATCCTCTTCAAGAAAACCACCCGGGCCCCTGCTTATTGATCCCACCGCGCCATATACTACTACGACTGAAAGCCACCAATCGCGCCTACCTCGAATCGGCATCGGGTACGCACACATCGCTACTGTGGTGCCGATGTAGAAAATTCATCACCTCACCCATCGGTTAAAATCCTTGGCAATGCCCACCACTTTGCTTCTACTGCTTACGCCTAAAAGTTTCTCCTATGGCCTAATCGCTTGACGTTTTTCTCAAAAGTCGGCCGATAGGTTTTGTTGACGGCTCGCTCTGCCTACCTCCATTTTCTCCACATGCCGCTATATGTGAACAACATGACGCCGCTTATTATAAGTACTTCATTAGTTCCTTGTCTCGACCGCTTATGCCTATCGCATCAAGAACGCACTTCTAAGGATTTCTATCGGATAGTTTAAAAGAAAACCTACGCTAAACCCTCGGTAACGCCAGACTTTCAACTTCGCTCCGTGTTACGTGGACTAAACAAGCGTGATCCGTCTGTCTATGAATATTGTAACGGTTTTACTTATTAGCAAGATGAATTGGTCAGTAATCGGAAAAACCTACGTATGATGATTTCGTGTCAAGTGCTTACTAATCTTAAATCGACCTCGCTATATGTGTATGTCAATTTTAGCTCGGCTGGGAAGTTCCCGATTGGTGAGGTACTGATTTGTTATTATCTGCTGAATCCATGGTTGTTCGGCCTACTTACCCTCTCCCTCCGCGAATACCTCTCTCTCCGGATCCGCCTAGCACGTACCGCTTCGCCACAATACCGCCAAGCGCATCACCCCCGCATCCAACTCGCCCAAGGATTCGCCATGGGTTAGCCTGCGGACGAGGCGTGGTGCGCCAATACCGGCCCCTCATGCTGTTTCTCTCTCCATCACGCTGTCGAGGTGGTTTTCAGAGTAGTTCTCGCCTTTGCCGCTTCTCCGGGTTGGTCCGTCATGTCGCTTGCGTGGTTGTAGGATCATCTTGCTACCGCATGTCTGGCCTCTCTCGACACCGCCGCACATTCTCTCTGCTTATCTGCAGCTTCAGCGCATGTAATACCGTACCCGTGACACCGGCGCTTTCCCACCTTGTTACTCCCGATCTAACACACATAGCTTACATGATGGGTATTATAGTCTAACCAAGCTACGAAGTTGTCAATGGTAAAGTGTGTACGCCTATTTCTTTACGAGGTTCTTCTAAATTAATGTCTGATTCTCGTATGTTTCAGTTGAATCATATTTTGCATGCACCTAATATGACTAAATCCTTACTCTCTGTTCAATGATCTTGTGTTGATAATAATGTTATTTTTGAATTTACAGACTCTTCCTTTGTTGTTAAGGATCGCACTACTAAGAAAATTCCTCCTAGAGGCCCGGCCAAGAATGGCTCTACCTTTTTTCCTCCTCGGCCTCGGCCCGCCAGAGTTCAGCCTTCTCATTTCGCCAGATCCCACCACTATCCGCCTCCGCTCTGTTTACCGAAGTCTCTTCCGTGGCACCATCAGTTCGGTCATCCAAATGTTGGCAGTGTGTTTTCCTGTGGGAGAGATAGAATTTTGTTTTAAAATGTACTAGCTTATTCTCTGGCAAATTTTTTCTTCACTTTTTCCGCTAGTTTAAAGCGTAGTACTGCTTTACGCCATCGCTATGGATGTTCGGGGTTCTTCCCTCATGTTTCGGTGCGATGGTAATCGTTATTATTTATCTATCGCGATGATTACAAATAAGCTTTATTTGGATATTTTGTCAGGTCAAGCAACTGACATGTCTATTCTTTATTTCTTCGCTTTCAAAAGTTAGTTGAATGCCAATTTAATGTCTCCATTAAGTCTGTTCAGACTGATGGTGGCGGTGAGTTTAAGGCTCTCACATGTCACTTTCAAGACACATGCATTGTTCATCATATTTCCTGTCCTTATACTCATCATCAAATGGGTCATGCGTCAACATCACATCGCCATATCAGACGCTGTCTTACCTTGCTTGCTTATATTGGTCTGTCGTTTAAATATTGGCAATATGCATTTGAAACTTCTATCTATGTCATAAATCGTTTGTCGTCTATTGTTAATCCTGACATGTCTCCTTATCAATTACTGTAATATGAGCCTATTAATTATGAGTTCCTAAAGGTTGTTTATGTTTTCCCATATTCTGTCCTTATCAAAGATCATAAGTTGTCTTTTAGATGTGTTCTTTATGTGTTTTTGGGTTATACTCCATCTCATAATGATTATCGTTGTTCACAGGATTCTAATCGCTTATATCAAGTACATGTTGAGTTTCATGAACACACCTTTCCTTTACGTGAGGCTTTACATTGGCCGCCTCTTTTAGTTCAGATCTCAACTTTATCCAAGGCTCCCATTAATGCCTCACCCACACACCCTACTACTCTTCCCATCCCGTGCCCCTTCCCTCCTCTTCCGCCACCCCCCCCCAAATTGGCCCCTTTCTCCCTCGGTCGGGTAGAAGGTAATCTCAGTGGCCTCGAGTTCCCTTGCCTTGGCTTCCCTCCCTCGCCTCCCATACCGCAATGTTCCTTTGTTGCCGCTTGGGTACTCCCTCAGCCTCCCCGTTGTTCCTTCCGAGGTTCCACCCTCCTATTAAGCATCATACGCTAACCTCGCATCGCCACCGGGTCATATTAGGAAGACTGCTCGGTATGATCCTTCTACATATCATACTAAGGTAATTCACTCAAGGCGCTTTCCATGCTTTTAATGTGCAAATCAAAGATTCCATCATGAAGGCTTTACCACGCCAAGATGAGATTAATGCTATGATGCGTACTAACACTTGGACTTTGGTTCCAAGAATTCTTTCTATGCATGTGTTATCGTTGCACAATGGATCTACAAACCTGCTCAAGTGATAAATGGCTGTCGTGTTACCCGATGTCGCGCTCGCTTGGTCAAGTAAAGGCAATCATTAATGAGGGTTTTGCCTTTATTTTGGATACGCGCCAAAGGGTCGAACATGCTACTATTCTCATATTTTGTCATCAGTCATTGGTCGATTCCAGATCGACATCTCGTAATGCCTTTTGCATGGCGATATAGCCGGTAAGGTGTATATGCGCAGCCTCGGCCTGCTGGGATCCCGATTTGGTTTGTCAACTTTGAAGTCTATTTATGGGTTGAAGCAAGTCCCTCGAGCTTCTCGTTCCATTATTTACAAATAGCCGCTTTCTCAGATGGTTTTGTGGCTTCTCGAGCTGATTCTTCATTATTTATTATCTCGCAATTGTTTATGTTGGTGTATGTGGATGAAATCATTGTTACAAGGAGCAGTTCTTCTACTATTCAATCCTTTGTTGGTGCTTTGTCCAGGCATTTTTTCTGCGTGATTTGGGTGATCTTGATTATTACTTAGACATTTCTTGCGCCTCTTTAGATGATAGTTCGTTTTTATCTCAAGTTACTATTGTTGATTTTCTCGCTAGTGGTATGGCTTACTACAAGGGTGTTCCACTCTCCGGGTTGTGTCGCCTTCCGGTTCGGCCTCCTTCGCTTTCTAACTCCACAAGGTATCGGCTGCTGCGGGTTCTCTACAAGATAAGTTACTTTGACTCATCCCGACTTAGCATTCATGTTAACCGAGTTTGTCAAGATATACGCCTCGTTGTGATTGTCACCGTGATGTTGTGAAGCGATTCTTCGCGATTCAAGCAGCTACCAAAGACTGTACGGTTGTTCGTCCATCAGACTCTTTTTCATTGTCTGCTTTTTTTATGCCGATTACCGCTCATGGGAAGATAGTAGTTCACCGCGGTCATGTAGTGTATTTTGGTTCTTAAATTTGTGTCTTCGATGTCTCTAAATGTTGTAACGCCGGGCCGCCTCTATTGGAGGCCAGTATAAGGCTCGCGGATTGTGGCTCGAACGATGCGGACGTTTGTCTTTTGTTTCACGAGTCGGGGTTCGCCTCGGCCAGAAGCAAGCGATAATATCAAGCTACTTATCTCAAGTTGCTAATCCGATATATCATGCACGCACTAAACACATAGAGATTGATTACCATTTTGTCTTGAAAGATTGCCAGAACCGGGGACATTCGTTTGTTAGCACTATGATCGATTGCCGATACTTATAAAGGCTCTCCTATCAAGTCAATCTCCTTTCTTTCAGGACAAGCTACAAGTCATGCTCCCCTTTGGCTCGGGGACTGGAAAGTGAGGGGGTGGCCACAAGTAATAGTTGATACGTGTTTGGATTAGGCCTTGTTGTAATTATTGGACAGGTTTAGAATTATAGTCTCCTAGTTCACATTGGATTAGCCTTTGTCTATATATACTTTGTACAACCTCAAGAGATGAGTAAGAGTTAATGGGATATTTGAATGGCGGTGTTGTTCCAGGCTCCATTTGATAACTCTACATTATTAGTGTTATTAGGTATGGACTAATGTGGACTATTTCAACGGGCAAGTAAACTGACGAAGTGTTCTCAGATTACGGATCGTCAATAGTTTGATCCGATCCGCCAAATTCAAATCAAGGTTTGATTTGACGAGATAAATCGAGCTCAAATCGAGATTTTTCGAGCCGAATCGAATATTTGGGTTCACTCACAGCCTTATTGGTACGTCAATTTTAGTAAACAATTCTAGGATAGTAATGTATAGGTGATTAATATTACTCAATATGAAGTATTTTGAAATAATGATATAAATAACAATTTTTTTTATTTATATATAAAAAGATCTCTCAAAGACATTCTAATAGAGAATTTGAGTGTTGTATATCAAATATTCATCAATGGAATGGCTAACACATATATTATACACATGTTTATGTATTTTTAAAATCATTTTGTCAAGGATGAATATATATAGTTCATGTACAATGAAAACTAAGATAAGGACTATTATGAAAATATAGTGTTTTTTAACTTATTAGAAATATGTTGTAATGCGAAGAAGAATTTTTATTATTTATTAAAAGGTATAAAATAAAATTCACAATAAGGGAAAATTCCTTAGTGTACAATTGTTATCCAATTGTAGGATCGATCATTCAAACTATGGATCCCTGCCGCTTGTCAAGATTCATGTAGATGTCCTACTATTTTTCACGGATTTGTCTCGAGCATTTAGCTGGGTACGAAAGCCTCGACTTTGGATTTGAGCTTCGACTTGTCTTAATTTGATTTAGATAGATGCTCCATTACGTGAGTTGGATACGTGTCCTGCCCTCGATGGACTCAGACTGCCTGACTCGATATGGTCCGAGTCGGTTTTAGCAACAGATTCCCCGCAGCTTGTTGTATGGACCTCGATCTTAGGTCTCTGACTTGATCTCCGGCCTATTTCGCATCGGATGGACTTCTACCGTAAGTGTCCGCAGCTGATCAGTACTATTTGGGGCGGACTTGCAGCTTGATATGCTAGTTGTCTTTGGATGGACTTCTAGCGAGATTTGGTCACATTGGATTTGATTTAAGCCATGAAGTGACGGCCACTAAATTATACTACAAATGGGCCTTACGCCTTCTTCCTCAGAGGGGCGGGGCTTCACCCGAGCTCGTGAGTCAGATGAGAAATAGCATGTTTGCTGAAGCAATGTACGCCTTGTTTGTTCTACAACCACTTTATGTTTTGTCATTGGTAGTTGACGATCAATATGAAAGTGATCGTCTCTAACCTTAGTCAATGATACGATCACTGCATGGGCCTTAAAGAACAGGTTAACCGCTCTGAATTTAGCCATAGGGACTGAATGTTTTAAATAAGTATTCCTATATCTCTACTCGATCAATCAAACCCGAGATTTTTTAGGTGTCCATGCAAGATTTACGAATAATCGTGGGCTATTTATCTTACTCCGAATATTCGGTTCGCTCTTGAGAAATCTGTGTCGATTCTCACGATTTTGCTTCTAACTCAAGAATATTGATTTTAGGCTCATTTTGGCTGCCCTGGATGTATTTTCCAGCCACCAGCTGCTTTCTCACGACGGCTCTAAAGATGCAATTGTAGACCACAAGTAGATCGTCTCCGTATTTTCTCAAAAAGTTTTTCGTGTATCAATGTCATATAATTTTCGAAATTTAGGATATTTATAGGCCTCTTTGCCTTGAATACTTGTTTTAATCGACGGCTTAATTTCGTTGATCACCATCTAACTGGCCGATCTCAAGTAGCATCCGAACCACAGTTTAGGGAATTAATTTCCTCCAATTATTAATACGGGCGCTATTTCAAGTGTGAAGCGTTCCGATTTTAGTTAAATGTATTTTCATATTAATCCCAAGTTTTGGCGCTTTATTTTGAACCTCCTATAACTTTCAAGTTGCTCATTTTTAATCCCTAAACTTTCAAGTCTCATTTTCAAATTCTCTAGGGGTTTATTTTATCTCTAATAAATGTGATGAATCAAGCGAACCCTAAATTTAATGAACATTTAATTTGAGTACTATTTTCCCAAAACCCTTTGTTCGCATTTGCAGTTTTACATTCAATTTTAGGATTCGATCAAGAGCCCTAGCCACATGACATTTCTTTAATCGCTTAATTTAATTAATTTGATCAAGTGTTCTTAATCATTTAAATTATTTTTAAATAAATTTTCACTCATATGTATCAATTAGTTTAACATTGTATTTTACAATTTCAAAATTAATGTTAAGCGAATATTTAAGCATGAATATTAACCTAGTATACAGATACTATAATAAATAATTTAACTTTATGAAATAAAATATCTAACTCCATTATTTGATATTTTCCTTTAACTTTATATTTTAATATCAATTATAGATATTATTTTAGAGCAAAGAAAATATCACATATAATACTTAAATATACATATATAGTTTTAATATGTCAAAAATTAATTTTAATCATGTAAGAATTATTATTAAAGAGTATAAAATGAAATTTGTAGAAAAGGAATAACAAAAATCATTATCTATGAACTAATTAACTAAATAAGACTGATTACCCAAAAAAAATAAGATTGATGATTACTATTGGAATTCCATATAGTTATTTTAATGAAACTCGATAAACCTTACAGAAGTTTAGTTTCAATCAAACACCTACTATATTAAGTTGGTGTAGACGGTGTTGATAGTAAACATGACTCGACAACTCTCTGACATGAGTATTCGAAAATTGCATATAGTAATCATGTAAATATAAGAATGGAGTTCGAATATGATTCGACCACTTTACTTATCGAATCTTTTGGTCTTTTGGTGCTAGTAATCATGTATAAGACATCCAAGTTTGATTATATGGAGGGTATTTTAGTCAAGAAAAAGAAAAAGAAAAAGGGATGAAACATTCACATTTTTATAATAGTATTAGATTAGATTAGATAGAAAGAAATGAAATATTTTTAATCAAATAAATGAAGCAATGTAAGTGCCACGTGGAATCTTTTTTTCTTCTTTATTGAGAAATACAATTAAATGGGGCCATTCTATTAGCTTTTGTTTTTCAATCTAGATAATTTAATATTCAAGAAAATATAAGTGAAAGGTTAGATGCTTTTTTAGATTTTCAATTTGGAAGTCCACAGAGAGATGTAGATGGAAGTACAGAAACATGAAGTGAACCTATCCTTATTAAGAAACCGTTTGGTGGTGAGTTGCTTTTGAAAAGAATACTAAAAATACACACCTTGAGTACTTCATATGTGATAAAGACCTACTACATGCATGAATGGAATATTTCCAGTCAAAGTATGAAGTAGCTAAGAGTATAAGCATCAAAGCATGATTTCACTACTTCAAGGATAAGTTACAAGAATGACTATTATACGAATATAATATACATATTATAAAAACTATAAAGGAGAACGAATGAATATAGGTTTTTTAAATGCTTATTAAGAGTTATATTTCCGCGCAAAGTTTCTTCAATGTGAATAGAGATCAAGAATTCAAATCTAACATTATATTTTTTTTGTCTATAAGAATATATGTTGGTGTTAGCAGTTACTAGTATGGGGAATGATAGAATGCATTTAATCTAAGTTAAAGGAATAGCGATGTTGAGTTTCTCGACTAGGTTACGTTGAAAAAACTAGAATTGCACATCAATTCATTCGTTCTATTTCTTTGAAGATTAGAGGGAGTTGTGGAATTATATATATTGTGATTGTAGGGACGACAGTGAAAACAGAACTATAATAGACAATTTTCAGCAATAAGTTTAGTAGACAATATATCCACAAATTAAGGCTTATGCGAATATAATCTTCTTAAAACAAATTTTTTCTCTACCTGAAGATATCGATATAGTTCGAAAAAATTTGTTTCCCAAGATACAATGGTGTAAAATCAACATTATCTTTGAAGCACTCTAAGTAATTTATCGCTAACTAATAGAAGCAAGAACTATCACTAGTAAATTGTTCAGTAAAATGTGTTTTTATTTTCAAATGGAAAAGAAGCTTGAATTTAAAAGATGGAGTATATGAGAGGTGATCACTGATCGGTTATTCCATAACTTTCACTATTAATTCTACCAGAGTTAATAAAATGTAACAACCAATTGAATGTAACCCTTAGCTATTCAACTCCAAAACGAAAATATGGGGGTGCATAAATGAATTTCCAGACTGGGGTATAAAATATTATTTCGATTTTAAGGAAGGCCCAAGGCCTCGTTCGCGGCCAATGTATTATATTATCAAAGCGGCCTAATATTTTATGTTAGAATTAGTTATGGACGTGCAGCCTCATGCATTCTCATGAGTAGTTTTTTACTCTTGATTAATCTGATCAACTGTACTATATGAAGCGATCACTACTGATTTCACAATTTTCTCATGTGATACAATGGTATATACAAATTTTGCATTCAACAATGTTTCTCCAAATAATGTTAACAAATTTCAGCTTGTTGTTCACAGTAAAAAAAAAGGTTGTCACGGTTTCTATATTGTCGTACAATGATTTGGCAGCGGACCAACTTTGCCTTTAGCATAAATTGAACTTTAATCCAATGTAACTTGTATTGGTATCGACATATGCCCCTGTGACCCATATACTCTTATGAGTCTTATGTACATGCATGTTTGGTAGCCCCTCGTTCATGAATCATGATCTGGAAAAGATGCATGATATCTCTCTTTTACTTATAATGATCTTAACCACCCCTCTAAAGTACAATGACAAAGTGTTTTGGTGGATGATTCATGAACATAAGAGCATTGCTCAATCTGTTACTAAGTTTAACTGGAACATACTACTATATGTTGAAATAATATTCCTTTCAATAGTTCAACTCGGGTTTTTTTTGTTAACTAGTAAAATGCTCTTTGTTACTTGGCATAGTATTTATTGTTTCAAAGCGATTAAAATGAGATAATAAATAAAGTAATTAACTATTTAGCAAATTTATAAATTATACTTTTGATTTACATTGTAATTCATTTTGTTCATGAATTATATGATCTCTTATAAATTTTAATAATATATTTAAAATTTTTTGTTCTGATACTACTCTTAGAATTTCAAGGTTTAATAAAAGAATGGACATTATTTAATTTTATTTATTGTTTAGCAAACATAACTTTCTCTTTTAATTGAAAATTCACCTTATAGTATTTTGTTGTTAGAAAATATCAACACCGATTGATTAGTAGTATAAATTATTCGCCCAGTTCTACTATTCAATTTTATTTTAATATATTCATTTTTAACATATTTTAATTGATGGGTGGCTCAAATAATATTTGCACAAGCGTCATGAAAGTTAAATTCACTAAAAATGTTTTGCAAAAATATTTTATGGAAATTCTCTCGAAATTTTAATGCATAAGCAAACAAAATAGGCCACGCATGAGATCTACTTGTTTGAATGTAGAAATACTCCAAATAAATTATATATTGAAAATCAATGCTAATAAAAGGGTAAGCATACTCTTTTTAAAAATTATATCTTATTGCAATAATTTTTTAATGAAAAATTAAATCTCGACTAGTATATATGGTTAATATTACTTGATATGGAAACTTCTAAAAGAATTTCGACACATAAATAAAAACTAATATAAAAGGTCGCAGCCGTTCGTTCGAATAAGCGGGGTAACCATTTCATATAGAATGAAAACTAACATAAGTATTATTATGAAAATATACTCTTCTTTAGTTTACTAATTATTGTTAGCCTAAATATAACCTTAGAGTAGAGGTTGAATAAGGATTTTCAATTAAATTTCAGCTTTTCGGTTTTAATCAAATTAAGAGGAAATATAGCTAACGTGAGTTGTGAATTCGACTAAAAAACTATCAGCTCGAGAATGATTAGTCACGTGTTAAACAATAAATATATAACCAAACAAAATAAAGAAAATACTTGAAAGTAAAGAGATAAGGAAGAGGCAGGCGATACCTTGAAAATTTTACAAGCTTAGGTTCCTAACTACTTCGACCTTGACTTTTTGACCCCTTAGAGTTTGGTAATAATAACTATATCTTGAAGAATTGTTTGGTTATAAGCAAGCAACTTCTGCTCAGCAGACTATTATTAAACACACAGCCTATAACTAAGTGACTGGCTCACGAACTAAAGTTTGACTCTATTGGCTAGACTAGGAACCCCGAAAACCTCGAGCTTCTAGGATTTCACTCTACTATGAAAACAATCTCAAGATTGAATAAAGATTACAATAACCACACAACTATGGAAATATTCTACTAAAGATAATGAAAATTAACTCCAGGCTTTTTGTTTTTTTGAATTTTCAAGAAAAGATTAATTGTCAAAGGGTATAAAAGGTAGGGTTCAAAAATAAGAGGAAGCACTGTGATACTTAAAATAGCATGAGTTTGGCCCCGTTTCGAGACCCGTGAGATCACGAGGGTCTCGATAAGCTACCGATTGTCTCTGGATTACGGCTATATTTGGAATCACATGAGACACCATCCGAGGCAGGGCCGGTCTCGATAGGCTCTGAAATGGCATAAGGCCTTGCCCCGCCAGATAGTGCTTTGAGGTCACCGATGGAGTCTCGGCGCCCGGCTCAATCAAAGAATCAAGCTTGCGTCGTCAAGAGAGCTTCATCGAGGCGTCCCCTACTAGATGGGGTCACTATGGCCAGCTTGGCTTCTTCTCTAAAATAAAGATCGTATCAAGCCAATTCTCAAAACGAAATGACACATAGTCATTTGTATGAGTCTTGGCCATGAATCAGTCGATAATTAGGAATAGGAATTAAGGACAATCTATTTTAAAACAAGTGAAGATTAAGCCCACAAAAGTTATAACTATCATCTGGTAAGCATATACTAAAGTGTAGAGTTCTTCTGGCCTTTATAAAACATCTGAAGTCCATGAGCTCGGGTTTAGCTTGGCGTTTGGTTGGCTTCGATCTTGAGTCTCTAGGGCATCCCGATAAACCTTGTAAGCACACTTGAACTTCTCAAATATGAAACATAAGCACAGGTCACTTGAAAGCTGTTATTAAAATTATAGTAAATAGGAGATATTATGGCTTCGATCTTATGACTAAATATCACTTATTAAAATTATGGTAATGAATTTTCATGATTTGGGAGACATTTAATTGATTCAAACTTTTCCCTTTTGAATATTACCTTTAAATGTCTATTTATTTGAGGTAGTTAAATATGGTAATATTTTATCTAGCAAATAAATGTATTTAATATAATTACTTAAAAGTAATCATATTAGTATACATAATTATTGTAATTTATGAAAATACGATAAATATAATATTAATATATTTGGTGTAATTACTTGAAAGTAATTATATTAGTGTACATAATTATTGTAATAATTATTAAATACATAACAAATATATCTAATATTAGTGTGTCTATATAATTACTTGGAAGTAATTGAAATACTATAAATAATTATTGTAATAATTATTTGACACATGACAAATATGTTTAATTTATCTATGTGATAGATAAAATTAAATTACTACATGTATTATACATAATGATCATGATTATTTATTTTCTATTTTTATTTAATATATATATATAATAATCCATGCTATGTGATTTAACTTCTTGCATATATATATATATATATATATATATATATATATATATATATATATATATATATATATATATATATATATATTGTAATGGAATGAAATTGGATATATTGATATGACCTAGTTTTGTATTTTATTTAAATACGGTTTTGTGAATCATTTATGGGTTAAAAACAACCAGCGAGTAGTATTTATTTATTTATTTTATTTTACCCACCAAACTGCGTCTTTGTCTTAGTTGGGTTAGTAAATAAATATTACTTTTCTAGATGCATTAAAGATAGCCCTGTTTAGCGGGGCGACATTTGGCGAACTTAAGAGAAGTTTAAAGTTGGAAAATCTGAGACTCGTTTTCCAAGGAAAATCTTTGAAATAGGGCCTTATGTTAGTATTACACTTTGTAAAGTGTTGTAGGTATTTATCTTTAGGATAAATGCTCATCTCCTCTCTTGAATTTGTATTATTTATTTTTATTTTCATGATGTGCATATTACTTGAGTATGTGTTACATATAACATGCTAAATAAATATCAAATAATATTAATCTCACACCACTAAATTGGGCGAAGTATCAAACCAATTTTAAGTTGTGCAACTTATCCACGGTGATGGTATTTGTGTTGGTGAGATATCTTAGTCTCGTATTAGGTATGACGATGGATCATGTTGAGTGATTTTCACTAGCGTTGTGGGCTTTCGGATGATCATTCAAAGTAGCAGATTGGTTTTGGTGGTTGTAACCGGTGATTTCCGCTAACGTTGTAGGCTCGGTGATCGTTGTCGGGTAGCTATTTCTATTAGAAGTGTTAGTGACCGAGATGTGTTGTGGTACCGCGATTGGTTGAATTAACTTTACTTTTTGTCTTTGGGATTCAAAATGTTGCGGTGTTACGTTTTGATTCCAATCCGCGATGGATCTTGAATACACTTGTACATTTTGTGATATTTGGAAATGCGGGTATAATATTTATAATTTTTTGGCAATATATTAAAATGTTTCTTGAAGGCGAGAGGAATTTATACGGAAGAGACTTGAGGATGAGATCACGGCCGGTTCTTTGGAAGAACTTGGTGCCCGGGCGTTGAGTCGTCGACGAGCCCGATCATTTTTAATGATATGAGGGCTTCGCGGCGTGTCCGTTCCCGGCTTCACATCGCGAGAGCACAAACGGTGTCATATCTCGTTTACAGCTTCCTTTCGGAATAATTCCTCGAAGTGCGGTATATGTCATATCTTGCCACCTTTTTTTCATATTAATTTGGAGCGAAGGTTCCATATTTGCAAGCATGAGACATTGGACATCTGACATCGAGAATTATTTGCTTTTTTGTGGGATTCCTTTTTCCGATGGGGAGGCAACTATCGTTAGGGTTTCGCGGGAACCTTATTGTTAAAACACGTATTCGGTCCTCTTGCTTGAGAATGATTCTCAGTTTGAGACCACTCGTCAAAGTCGAGTTATTAGAGCACTTTTCAAGTCTTTGAGGCGAGCGAGTTCTTAGGAGTAGCGAATAGTGGTAGCCATATTAATTCTACAAGAATAAGTAAATAAAATAACGAGACTTCATTAGCTATCATTACTAAAAATATTTCTCGTCGATATTCTCATAAAATGTAGAACCGCATAGTGAGAAATACATTTCTGATTATATAGTTCTCTTTAATTTCATACATGAAATATAACTCAACGTCAATGTATGTGTGTGACGCCAGAGCTCGAGATAATAGTAAGTTGTATAAAAATAATAATTGACCCAATTACTATTATTATAACGATTAATGAGTAAGATCTATGATAAACTCGCTAGCCACTTAAATTATCATGAGAACTTAGCTAGTAATATCCAGTCACTAAGTTGAACACTAAGTTAGATGATAATTTAACCCAAGCGGTAGAATTGATACACAATTGTCGCCTTGGGCACAATAAATGGAATAGAATTCTGGGTGATTTCAGCTCCGGGCGATTATCTTCTGATTTCTTTATCACAGCGATCTCTTGTAGTAGGCTAACCATAGAAGTGTGTCATGAAACACCCACCTTTCAACTTTACTCAGTATGAGCGAATAAGCATTTATAGCGTCCCTTAAACAAATGTCGCTCGAACCGCAGAGATATACATATCTTACATGGTCGTTTCGGTCATTACAGTGCTCCCCGATCGCGAGACCGGCGGCCCGCGGTATTGATGTCCCCAGTCACAACGGGCTAACGTGATCAATCTTGCATTCGCTAATCGAAACTTACCATGATAGTCATATGATGTTTGTCGCCCTAACTATCGACATCGACGAGACCTTTTTAGGTACATCTATGTTTTACAGGTTTGAAGAGGTGTAATTAACGGTTAAAGTGTTACCTCTACAGAAAACATAGACTAACCTAGGGATTTAACCTTTCACTAAATGGGGATACAACACATGTATATTATATGTAAATTTAAACATATAGACATAGCAAACAAAATATATTAAATATAAGAAGCAATAATATTCAAATATTTGTTCCACGCATACTTAAATAGATACATCTTGCATTTCCAGCAACCTAGCAGCGGCTGTGACATCTGTCTAAGACCTATGTTATTTGCATGCTTAAATCATGCTTTGCACGACAGTGGTTTAGTAAAGGGAGGTCGGCAGTGGCCTCTATTTCTACTTACATGCTTTGACATCACATCAGCGTATCTCTGTCGGGGTTCGCCCAGCATTTCCCAGGTGGTAATACTTAAAGCAAACTCGGCTGGTCACTTTCGATGCTAGGTACCGCGCCAAGTTCGGTCACGAACTTCTTTATCAACATGCTTCTTTATGACCCAGAGACTGTTGCGATGTACTTTTCAGTTACGTGAGTAGAATCGCTGATATTACTACATTTGGAACTCGCTCGAAGATCTTTAGCTCGCGTTAGGACAAAATACATACCCCAGCTAGGAGCGATAGTCGTCTCTGTCAGTTTGAAAGCGTCGGTGTACCACAATGCATTGGCAACTCTTCATCTCCACCATATACCAAGAAAGCATCTTTAGTTGTACCGGATACTTGAGATAAGCCCCAGCTCTTGATCCGATTGGCTTTCAGATGGATTAGCTTGGTATCTTGGTTACACTTAGTGCGTAAGACACATTTAGGGGTCTAGTCACTTGTGACATGAAGCATGTGATGGATCCTATAGCGAGCGTAAGGTAATCTTCATTGAGTTAAATACCGAGCGCTAGTAGTGGGGCCATTTTGTCTTTCTCTTTGAGATTGAACTCCGTAATAAATGGGGAGATTACCGCTTCTTGGAATTACTCATGTTGAACCTTTGCGATTGCACTTATTCACGCTAAGTATCGACAAAGACCAAATCCCGGCCTCGGCTCGATCTCGGTGGATCTTTATTCCAAGTATATATTATGCTTAGCCCCTAAGTCATGTTGAGAAACATTTGCACAGCCAATCCTTGTTGAGTTTAGTAACCACATTGTTCCAATGATAAATGTATAAATCGACATACGGGTATAGATAATCTATTAACTCACTTCTTGTATACACAAGATTCTTAACTTGGATTCTTGATGAAACCAAACTCTTTGATTGATTCATCAAAATGTAGATTCAGCTTCTTGAATGCACACTTTAAGACCATAATGGACTTTAACTTGCATACATGGAGTCACTAGGACATGTAAAGCTGAGAGATTTGTACCATGTACACACTTCCCTCTAAATTTCCATTCGGGAAGCGGTCTTTTACGTCAGATTTGCCATATTTCATAGTCATGAAATGGAGGCCCGATAGCTAAAGGATATCGGATGGATTTAAAAGCGTAGCCACTGGCGGGGAAGTAAGTTTCGTCATAGTCCACTCCAAGTGAACTTGTTTGAAACCTTTATTCTGAGTCTAACTTGAAAACATCAACGTTTAGTCTTTTGTCATTGTTTCAGCTTCTTAAATACCCATTTCACGTTTCAATGAGGCGAGCCCGTTTGAGTAAATCAACTGAGACCGAGCCGTTTTGGTACATAGAATCCATGCAAAGTTGCATGGCTATTTTGCCATTTATTAGCGTCTTGCTATTCATTGCTTCTTTGTAAGAAGTGGGCTCAAATAATTTTTCAATGATGAAGCTTAAATCATACCGGCTGCAGTTCGTGGCGTCCATTGGATCTGCGGGGTTAGTTGCTTCCGCAGGTTTTCACGTGGATCCCAGAGCCCAGGTCTTCTATGAAAGAAGGTTGCAATTCTTGTGGTGTGTCGGATGCCCCTGCATTGATGCATCGACGATGACCCATCGGCTTGAGCCGTCGAGATGAACCGTGCCAGTCATACGGCGAATATTCACTTTCGAGGAATACTCATTCTAGCAATGAAGATTTTATTCTAGCAGGGTAGAAGTAGTAACCAACTGTTTCCCTTGGATATCCTATGAAATAGCATTTATCAGATTTGGGCGCAAGTTTATCTTTTGTTAATCTCTTAACGTAAGCTTTCTGATCTAAATCTTGAAAACATGACTTGGGAATCTTTGAACCACCAATTCATGGGAGTTTTATCTGTGACTTGGTTGGGCTGTTTAAGGGTAAGTCTTGCGTGACTTGAAGTCATGTCAGGAAATTAGCGGTAGATCGGATAGGCTCGTCATGGAATCGAACCGTGTCAAGAAGGGTTAAGATTTATAAGCTTTCGGACAACGCCGTTATCTTTGTGGCGTTCTGGCTGGAGTGAAGGATTGTGAAAAGCTACCACACTCTCCCAGATGAGTATTGAACTTCGTGACTCAAATATTCTCCTCTATCGGACCGGAGGGCTCACTTTATTGTCTTGTTCAATTGGTTTTTATTTCATTTTGGAACTCCTTGAATTTCTCAAAGGACTCGTGTTTATGTCTCATCGGATACAAAACCGTATCTCTTGTAGTCATCAATAAATGTAATGGAAGTAGTTTACGACCTCTCTTCTTGATTTGTTCATTGGCCCAGCATGCGTCGATTATTGTATGATCCCCACGATAAATCCTTTCCCTTTCATTTAAGCCGATTAGAAAGGCATTTTTGGTCGTTTGCCGAAGGCAAGACTGCTTCTTATCATTATGATTCATATGTCGAAACCTTCAAGTATTCCACCGAGGTGCACTTTCTTGATTAGGTTAGATTAATGTGACTTTGGTCTGCTTGATGCCATAGGTATTTTGTTTTAAATTAGATTAGGCTTATTCCTTTTTAAGTTTATGTTATATGACTCATTATTCATGTCTAAAACGTATAGACCATTTTGAAGGGAGGCGGTACCAAATACTACCCCATTCCTGGTGATCCTAAATTCATTGGGATCTATTGAAAATGAAAAACCATCATTATTCAAAACAGAAATAGAAATAATATTCACGCAAGTGCGGTACATAGTAAACCGGAGATAAGTTCAAAAGCGAAGGCCCGTGGGCAGAATTTAAACTAATGGATCCTACTGCCGAAGCGCCTTGCCAGCGCGCTTTTCGCTGGCATGAGATCCATTTCCCCTCTTTTCGAGTCTTACTTGAATTGAGTTCACTGCGTAATACGACAAATAGCAAAGACATGACGGTGTCTAAACGCCCACTTAAAGTAGAATTAAGAAGTGTCTGAACTTGACTATTTGCTCTATACATATGTAAATTTAAAGGCGGTCGTGAGACCGTTCTTCCTATCGTCACAATGAACTACTGTAGTCGACTTCGGTGACCTAGGTTTCCTCAATAGCCTTCTTAGCTCCTCCGCTTTCAATGACAGGATTGCACCGAACCACTTGCTTTGCCGGTAAACTTCTTCTTCTTGAATTTATTTTGTTTTGGACCACCCAAGCAGGAAGGAATAAATTTTAGTCTTCAGTTCGTCTTAGCATTCTAGATCATCTTATGCGATTCGTTTAAAAGATAACTCGAAACTTTATTGCATATTGAAGTTCATGACAAGCGAGAGAATTTGTGGCTACGGAAGAGCTTGGGATGAGATCGCGGCCGATTCTTTGGAGACTGCTTGGTGCCCGGCGTTAGTCGATCGACAGGCCAATCATTTTTGCAAATGATATGAGGGCTTACTTTGTTGTCAGGTTTCGACTTCGTCACGAGAACACGAACGTTATCATCATACCCTGAATTTACAAACTCACTTTCGGAATATTCCTCCCGAGTTGCGGTATATGTCTTATCTTTGCCACGCTTTTCATATTAATTTGGAGCAGAAGGTTCCATATTGTAAGCAGCAAGACATTGGACATCCACAACATCAGACTTGTCGCTTTTTGGGATTCCTTTCACGATGGGGAGAGAGCGTATCGTTAGGTTTCGGGAATCTTATTGTTCGTGACGTATTGGTCTCTTGCTTGAGGCCAGTTCTCAAGTTTGAGACCCTCCAATTAGAAATTGAGTTATTCGGTACTTTTCAAGTCTTGGCCAGCTTGAGTTCTTAAGGGTAACTTAATAGTAGCCATATTAATTCTCTGAGAATAAGTAAATAAAATAACATTTCGGTAAACTATAAATTACTAAAAACACTAAAAATAAATTGTAAAAGTAAATACCATTACTTCAAATCTCACAGAAATATATTAGTAATAGAACCTATTACATTTTAAAAGAATTCAAAAGCGACAACAACTTTGCTACATTTTTGAATCAGAGTTATAATAGTGAACATCAACCCAATTATGTAAAACTTCATAACTGCTTGTGTCGCTAGAATGCCGCAAAGATGCTACCCGACATTTGTATCTCCGAAAACCGGTTAAGCATACAATTAAACCAAAGTGTTACTTGGATTGATCATCGAAAGCCCTTGATATTGGTAAAATCACTTCGACATGATCCATTGTCATATCAAATCTGACATTGTAACGCACCCGCCCGTCGCGGTGTGCCCCGATTGATGTAATTGATTGATTGCCGGCATTAAAATTGACGATACTTTGCTTAAATTTAATTGATGAGATTATTATTACTTTGTTTTCATTTGCACTAAATGCATGCAGCACATAATCCAAGCAATACATGCGACATGAAAAATAAAACAAGTAATCGCATTCGAGAGATATACATTATGGCCTAGAACCTATACAAGTATTTATCAAATACTAACATAAGTCCCTAATTCTTGTATGCGCCTTGGATCCATCCGAGTCCACGAAGTACCACCGCGTGAAATGATCTTGATATCTTAGGCATTACCGATATTTATATCTTACGCCCATGCTTGGAAGCGACTACGAACGTGGGTAAAACAATAAATAAATAAATACAAGAAAATATATTTCGAGAAGGTCATTTACAACAATCACAGTTCATGAGGAAAAATAAATAAATGGGCGTATACATATCATAATTCGCGTTTACAAAATATAGGCTTGCTTTGTTAAAATCATATAAATGAACTTAATAAATATTTTAAATGGCATTGGAAAGCATGTTGTAATTATCAAATTAATTAATCCATGTAATTACATATTAAAATTAATAAATATAAACTCGATTATCATCACCAATGTCAATTAATAATTATTACCCAATAATTATTAACCATATCCACATATCATGAAAATATTTATCCTGAATATATTCTAAAATACATTAAGTAGTGAAATTGTTACCATAATTGTTATATCATTTTTAAAATTAATTTAAAAAGTATAATATAAAAAGGGAAATGAGATTAATTGTAAATCACATAATTAATTCTGATTAATTGGGTGATTAAAATGACAAATAATCAATAAAAACCGAAATATAACTAGTCCCATATAATTTTAGGAAACCCAAATAAGGAATAAATTCGAATTAGGATTTTCAAAATTAGGGCCTGAAATCATAATGGGCTCGGACGACCGACCCTACGGCCGGTCGGCCGTCGGCAGCGTGGCATTCGCAGGTGTAGGTGTCGTCGCAGTACGAAATGCCCCGATCCGACACGGATGATGAGCCCGTAGAATTCGAGGCGGAGGCAGACCCGGCCGGTTATAGTAATAATCATATTTAACTCGGTTTTTGATTTAATTTAATTCGTTTATAAAATTGTTTTCGAGGCTTTAAAAATTTTCCAAAATCTATGAGAATTCGAAGGGGACATTAAACTTCATAATTTTATTGAACCAAATCATTGATGGATTCATTAAACTAAATTTCTCATATTTAATTGTTAAATTAAAAGCAGTCGAAGTCTCAAAATTGTTTTTGAGGCACTTAAAAAAAATCCAAAAATTATGCAATTTAATGGAGATGTAGCGTCTTTATGGGTTCCCGAGAAAAACTAGTTTGTAATTTTACAAAAATTTACGCCTCAAACAAGTTTTAGAAAGCTGTTTTGAAACAAAACCAATTCATCGTCCTTTTAATTTATAGTAAAATCTATGTTAACAAAATATGATAATATTTATCATAAACTTGTAACACATGTGTAAATCAATAATCAAGAATATGGTGATTTATTCTCATCATATATTTATCAATTAAATATATGAACAAGAATTAATCAAATAAAAAATTGATAAAAACAAAACAAGCATAAAATAAATAATGTAAAGCAACTTTAATTTGGCTCATGATGCCGGCGATGGAAATCACATGGATATATGAGTATAAATACAAAATCCATAATTCAGGGGATCTTAAAGTGCATACTACGTTATTAAACAGCAATATATTTCTGATATATGAATAGCAGTACTTCGTTGCGGCGGAGTAAATTCCACTAAAGCAGTACTTACGTTTGCGTTGAATTTGACTTCCGCCAATTTCCTTTGTTGTAATATCAATGCGTGTGATATCTCTAGTTGGTCCGCACCGGAGAGGGGTTGAATGAGAACTGAGAACATGCTAGTAAACAAGGATGAACAAAACCAAAAACTTCCCAAAATTCTTGGGAGAATTCGGCCAAAGGCGGCTACTTTTTGGTTTGTGATAAAATTTTCTCAAAAACTTATGATGAAAAAACCTAAAAGTAGTGCTTTATATAGGGCTAGGTTAAAAGCAAGGCCCGATAAGCGACGCCGTTAAGTATTAGCTTGGCTGGGTGCTTTCTATTAGTTCGTTAAGACACTAATAGGTTATAATGGTGAACTATTTAATTAAAGCTAATTAAATAGTAATGAGTCAATATCGATAATCTTTGAGTTATCGATAAATACTAAAATTACTGCGAATCAATTAAATAACTATTTGTGAGGGATTATTTATTGTCGATGACTACGTAAAATGTAGAACCGCTTGTAATTAAGAAATACATTTCTGGAGTTATATGGAATCTCTTTTAATTTCATACATGAAATATAACTTCAGCGTCACTTTATGTGTGTGACGCTAGGCTCGGATAATAGTAAAGTTGTATAATAATAATAATTTGACAGTACTATTATTATATAGCGATTAATGGTAAGATCTATGATCGCTCCATAACCCCTTAAATTATCACTTGAGAACCAGCTAGTAATATCTGATTACTAGAAGTTGAACACTAGAAGTTACGATAATCACATTTGCTTAAGCCCCAGTAAATTAAGGTGATACACAATTATGCATAGCGGGCACAATAAATGGAATCAGTGCATTGATTTCAACGCTCCATTTGCCGCGGGCGATTATCTTACAATTTCTTTGCTCAGCGCGATCTTTGTCGTAGGCTAACCATAAGAAGTGTGTCATGAAACACCTGACTTTCTTTACTAAGTACCTTAGGCGAATAAGCATTTATGGCGTCCGTAAAACCAATCGAGTACCCAATGTGTGAGAGGCACGAGATCTTCCTTGTATATAAGGGCGGACAAATCCCTCGGCCTGCTCGACATCCCATATTTACACTCTTTGACTGACCCGACATATACGTTATAATCGGCTTAGGCGAGCGTTTTGTCATAGTGGCAATCTGAGAGCATATAGCAGATAGTTATATATCGTGGAGTCTAGAATTGAAAGCGAACTTAAAATTCTAAACAAATGTCATAGGACACGGATTATACATATCTTACATGAATTAGTTTCGGTCGTAAGCTCCCGATCACGGTGTAACGACCCGCCCAGTCGGCCGCCACGAGGTGAGTCATTAAAATCCGGAACACGAGTCACCCGAACCGGTGGGCGACTGGGTTTAAAATACAAATTCATTTCATCCAAGAAAATGTGATCACGATTAAGTTTCCCCGAAATCAAAAGCGGTTTTTAAAATTTATAATCCATCGGTGATATCGGCAATGAAACCCATATATATATACACAACATATCCCAAAATAAAAGTAATGCGGCAAGGCTACAGAATGATCGTCGCGTATCACGAATACAAAACCTTGACGGTAAATGAGGCTAAAGTTTCAAAAGGAAAAATACAACAATCAAAGCCGCACGTCAAAATCCAGGCTGTGAGGATCCTCGCCACCCGATGCTCACCTATCCACCGGAACAAAACTCTCCAAAGCGACCTCTTGCGCTCAATGGACGTCATCGACTGGCACAAATGAAATGCCGCCCAATCACGAAAAGGGTATGGCGCGAGGCTTAGTGAAAACTTAACACGGGGTGAACTTACCATTCGGAATGAGTCAATCAATAATATAATAGTCAAATATGAATAAAATATACATATCGAGGACTACTAAAAGGTCATCTGACATATAATTCGCGAGGAAATCCTCAGGACATAATACATGAAGATATAATAGATAGTTCGGCCAATGCGCAATTTCATAAAGAAATGTCAGGCAAGGCTAAAACTCAGTCATCAAACCTCCTATTTCACCAATATCCCCACCCCGGTATACCAACCTCTAATGGCATATACTTTCAATCCGTCTACAGGAATGGACTAATCAATAATCACCCAGCAACATACATGATATAAGGACAAAACCGCGCTTATACACAAGTATAAAGGCGCGCTCTTATACACAAAGTATAAGGCCACATCAGCAACTCATACGCTAAGTCTGAGGCACATGGCGCTCGTACACTAGAGTATAAGGCACGCATTTCTTATACACTAAGTATAAGACACACCGCTCTTATACACTAAGTAAGGCACACATGCTTATTTATACCGTAGTATAGGGGCATCGGCTTGATGCACACAGCGAAGTGATCAAAGACTACGTACGACTCTTATACTGCGAGTATAGGCCAAACCCCATGGCGTATACCAAAAGTATAGGGCCACTTGGCAGGCAATGCACCTGACCGGCGTCAAAAGCGGTCGTACCGCTCTTATGCAGTAAGGCCAGAGCATAGCTACTCTTAGTAGTATATGGGGCCAATAAGCGTCGCGTATCACGCAGGAAGGAGAGTGGCTGATTTCCTACTAATCGACTATAGAGATTGCTTTGATACCAAGTATTTACTCCAGTCGTAGATAAGCTGGCAGTAATACCGATGGCCATTCCTACTGCTCCCCGAACAATATCCAATGTATTCTAAAACATCTACATGATAAATAGGAGTCAAACCTGATCGCTTGACAAGGCCCACCCGAAATCATAAGTGCCGGCAGAGGCCGCGAGAAATCATAAGTGCAGAGACGAGAATACGTAAATCGAGGAAATATAAGTTGGGGAGTTCGAGCTATTCTTTACCTCAGCGATCTTGACGCCACGCAGATATAATCACATAATCATATAACAATTACATATATCATTCTCCACGTAATCATAACGCAATGACATGTATATCATTCTCGCATAATGTATCATAATAACATATATCATTCTTTCAATCATATCATAATAACGAAATGTATATCGTTCATGTCATTATCGCGATAACATGTTCATGATTTAAAGTAAATGCGTAAAGTAACACCCGTGAGATAAGTGATACTACTTCTGTGTACATAGGCTTCGCGAAAAACAATCGAGAATGGCTGCTTGATCAGCCTAAACTGACACCGAAGTATAATCAAGACTCTTACTATACGTTCTAGAATCACATACTTAAATTTCTTGGGGAGGCTATCTGGCTTGATCTAACATGACGGATAAACTATCGAATTATAATCGTCGGACAAACCCCAGTAGATTCCCGCTAAATTCCATCTTATCGAGCTTTCATTTACAAATCGACTTATAAGTTATTCTAACTAATCATCAAGTCCATAATTAACAATCCCATACTCCGAGAAATATGATTATAACTTCGACTTAGAATTTACACTTTTTGACATGCGCTTTAATCAATTTTAAATCACGATTTAACATCGCTAACAACTATAATAAGGTCCCGATATAACCTCGCACACATTTAAAGTCTTATAAAAATATCCGTATAAAAAGTCAACGAAAACCTAAAAGTCAACTCGACCATGCGTCACCAGCGATCTACAAATCACGAATTAAATCGCTCAATGCGTCGCGGAACCCATACCAACTAAGATTTATCATAAAAATTCAATTGTGAAAAAGTCAACTAAAAGTCAACTATGTCAAAACCCGAAATATCTCAGGAAATTTCTTACCTTAACTTCGAAGAATGATGGGGAGAACAATATTCTCCTGACCGATCTTGAGTTTGAGAAACAATCGAAGAGAAATGGAAAATGAAATTTTTAAGGGGAGGGGGTGAATATTTGCGGCAAAAATGGAACAAGATGAAGATGATGACTTGGTATGATGATGTGGAGGATAAGCTTGCAAGATATTTATATAAAAATTCGAGTCCCGTTCGGTTTCGGTTAATTCTCCGCTTATCGTACTTAAATCTCCACGAACCCGATTTCAAAGATAAAATTCTTCCAAGGTAAACACTTCTAAATTATAAATGAAATTCGGCTCAAAAAAATTTTTACGAAATAATATCATCATCGAAAAAATTATACTGAAATTTCAGGGTCCTTGCCGTAGAAAAAATTTAATTTTTTTTTTTCATAACGGGTTAGTAGAACCGGACAGCGGCCACGGTGTGATCAGTCTGAGAGCTAACGTGATCAATCTTGATCACTAATCGAAACACCATGTTAGTCATATGATGCTTGTCGCCCAACTATGTCGGCCAGACGCTTTTAGGCATCCTATGTTTAGGTTTGAAGGTGTAATTAAGCATTAAGTATTTACCTCTCCTAGAAAACATAGACTAACCTAGGGATTTAACCTTTCCTTCATCGGATCTGGTACATGTATATTATATGTAAATTTAAACATATATAGACACCAACAAATAATTAAGCTAATTAAATAGTAATGAGTCGATATCAATAATCTTTCAAGTTATCGATAAATACTAAAATTACTCGAATCAATTAAATAACTATTTAATTGATTCTATTTGTTCAATGGAAGTATTCTCGTAAAATGTAGAACCATGTAATTGAGAAATACATTTCTCAATTATATAGTTCTCTTAATTTCATAAATGAAATATAACTCAACGTCGATGTATGTGTGTGACGCTACAGAGCTCGAGATAATAGTAAGTTGTATAATAATATATTGACCAATTACTATTATTATAGCGATTAATATGAGTAAGATCAACGATAGAAACGTAACCCACCCAAATTATCATGAGAACCAGCGCTGGTAATATATACAATTACTAAGTTGAACACTAAGTTACGATAATCACATTTTAACTTGGTAGTAAATGAATTGATACACAATTCATAGCGAACCTGATAAATGGAATCGATTCTCATTGATTTCAACCACCTTTCGCTTATAAAGTTGAGTACGCAGAGCTATAGTTTAAAGTTAATGATTAACTTCGGCATTTCAAATATTAGCCACGAAAAAAGGATATTTGTAACGCGAAATAGAAAGAGAGTTTGATAAAACGCATCGTATCTCGGAAATGATTTTCTATCAAAATTGAAAGCTTTCATTATGGCTAAACTATCAATGTTTTAGACATTGTTTTGACTTCAACGTAAGTTTAAATCGCTCCATGAATGGATTTAAAACTTCAAAGCTGCTTTCTTTGAACTTTATATTTTTTGAAAGACATGATATTTTGAATAAAAATATTTGAGTATTCACTTGTGGCAAATGACTTTAACAAGATTTGAGTTCAATCTTGCAAGATGATTAATTGACTCTTATTAGACTTAGTAGGAGGTTAGTTAATCTTTGATTTAATTTGTATATTCACATACGAGTCAATCAGGATATAAGTCATCGAATGATCACATCGGAGATTGATAAAGAGTATAGGAGGGTAGCCATATAAATACTATCAGAGTTCTGAATTAAATATTATTGACATGAGTAATGTATTGTCAAGGAATGAGACATCATTACGATCTTAAAAGTGTACTTGATAAAGATGCGTAAGTAAAGAATTGTAGTTAATGAAGTTAAGCATAGCGGATAAAATCTTTGACTTAGTATACCAAAATAATATTCATTCGCAAGATGCGTCACTAGGCTGAGTGATACAAGTAAGAATTGTGTTATTAGTTGAAGCACAATGAATGGAATAAATTCATATATCAAAAGTTGTTACAACACCTTTAAATTAAAATTTATTCGCTAGTCAATGTGAGACAATAAGATTTATGTTTACGATAAACAAACCTTGAAAAGTCTCGTATGAACAAGTTAACATTATGTCAAGTAGACATAATTTAATATAAGTCCTAATGTTGAGATTATCTCGTCATTGTACACATAATGAAGGAAACTTGCTTATTTATTTTCATCACCTTTCTGATATTAATTTCTTGTATGTATAGTATCTTTGTGCCTTAGTATAAAGAGTCAAAGTAAATATATGACTTGAATGTATTTAAGTGGCTCCTTAGGAGACGCAATCTAGTGTCGAGAATCTTCGGTTATATCAAAGAATATTATGTGACAATTCTGATGCGTGCTAGCGTCTAATCTGAGGGCATGATGTTATGAATAAATCATACTCGATAGATGACTTGAGGTCATCACAGGTGAAACATAAAATTGGAATACAGTGGGAGTATAGCGGCCACTCTGTTACCTTACAGATGGTGATTCATAAATGAATCAAATGTTTGGTTCGACCGTATTGAATGTATTCATGTTGGTTGTTATCTTGGCGTGTCTATTTCAAACTTTTAGCACAGTGATTACCACGTATTTGTAACATGTGTGTTTAAGTGAGTGATTCATAGAATGGTCCGAAGTAATGATAAGTGATGATGAATACTTGACATTGTTATTAGAAGCTTCACATCTGAAATGAGAATAAGAAGGAAAATTATTATACTATCGTTATCGAGTTGAGCTTGAGTCTGATATAATGGAGTTAAAATTTTCATCTTGATATTTTGATTGAAATCAAAGGGGTCAAGAGTGAAGATGAACCTTGAATTCCTTAAAGGTTAGTAGAACTGTTGCACATAATATTTTTCACACATTGAGTACTAAAGGAATCCTCTTACAACCTTGAAAGGTATGGTAGTGAATTGATTCTTGTACATCTATAAGCCCAATTACATATGTGTGACATATGTTGTATTAGTCACGAAATATAAGCTTAGATGACATTTGTTTGTTGAGCTATAATCTGTCATGAAGCTTGAGATGAATAAAATCTATGATAGATTAAATTTTATGATAGACAGATTCTCTTTATTGATAAAGGCTGACTCTTGTGGGAATTAGTTCACGAGTAAAGGACTTCGGCGTGATTGAGTGGTTGGAATCTATTACATGGTAATATGATGATTCACCACAAACCATCGGGATCATGTGTTGTACATCAAGACCATGACATAACACGATTCCAGCAAGCAGAATTGTGGCATTTTAAAAGTATTCCACTTGATTTGAAATACGTTATGTAGTAACTTTAAGAGAATAGAGGTAACTATAGTTATAGAGAATGGATCGGGTTGTTGGTCTTACTTTGGGCTGAAAATAGTGTCATGGATAGTTGTACCATGTAGGAGACAACTGTTGGCCCAAAATGATTTCGCTTGAATGGGGCTAAATTACAGTATCTCGGAGAGTAAACTAAAGAAGTTTTTGAATTTCAATATTACAGCATTTACTAGTCAATTTGCATTGTTGGTAATGTTGATGAACAATAATATGCATTAAATAAGATAGATGTGTTTTAGCAGAGATGATAACTAGAAAAATGTTCCTTGCCATAAAATACGAAATAGTCTTTATATATATCAAAGCGAGGGTTTTTATCCTTGTTATACTTAACTAGTAGGGTTCGACCGAGTGTAAGTGGGTATTTGAGAAGAAACTGGACCCATATGGTAATGTCCACGGTTTCAAGGCAAATCTTGTGGCAAAAGGCTTAAAACCCATTTGTCAAAAGTTGTATATAGTATATCAAAATAATCTTAGGCATCGGCGATTCCGTAGTTGAGGCAGTAGATGGATGTAAAGACTACTTGTAAGTATTAGCTATACGGTTAAAGGCGTGATTGTAATCATTGCCTTCGACTTTGCAGCCCTTCGAAAGGACTAAAGGGTACGTACGCTTAAGGATCAGCGTGTGGACTTGAGCAAACATCTCGGAGTTAATATATTCTTTTTATGGTAAAATCAAAGTTTGATTTCATGAGATCGGCGAGCGATGCAGGTTCAATGGGGAGTTAGTTCGCTTTTAGCCACGAAATATGTTAAGCAATTGATTTAACAAGGTAAATCTTTGCCTTATAATTTACGATTGTTAACTACGTTATATGAATGCGTAATTAATTCTTATAGCCATTCGTTGTTTCCACCGGTTGGTTGAAATAATGAAATCCCAAGGCAAGTCTCATTTCTAGAGAGCAACTGTGAGTGACTGACAAGAGAACCTCTTAGTCTTGAAGCCTTAAGATGGCGAAAATTTTCACTGAGAATTAGGATCTTTGGTGGTTTTGGGCCCGGCTAGCGTTTGATGATCAACGTAGTGATTGATTAATGATCAATTTTATTATATGTGAGAGCTTGTAAGTCTAATCGATCTTATGGGTTAATCGGATTTAAGCGAGGAGGCGGTTTAATGTGCAAAATCATAAAATATATATATAACTTATATATATATATATTTGTGTTCTATAATTTTGTTGATTAGAAGCTGTTGATGTTTAGCGATTCTTAGACATGCGTATATAACTATCTATGTTATATGAGTTGTGTGCTTTGACTATGTCAAACGTCTGCCTTAAGAGGGGATCATAATGACATATGTTAGGTGACACAATAAATATAAGCGATAGTTGTTATATTATAAGGTTGTGTCCATCCTTGATATCTGAAGCTAGATACGAGGGCCTCTCAGTCGTAGTTGATTATGTGTTCCATAGATGTCGAGGTAAAGAAAGTAGAGTAGATTGTTTCATGACACACTTCTTATGGATTGCTTGTGACTAGAGACGCGAGACAAAGAAATTATAAAGCAATCGTCGAGGGCATGTCGAAGTTTTTGGAAATCAATGATTATTGGTTTAGATTTATTATGCTCGTTGGCGAAGCGGTGTGTAACAATTCATTTACTAGTTTAGTGAATGTGATTATATAAGCGAACGTTCAACCATAGTAATTAGCAGTACCCCAGTAGGGTTTTCATGATAATACCAAGGATTATTCGATTTCTAGATCGCATTGCATAATCATTATAATAATTATAATGGTCAATTATATTATTATCACAGTTCTTATTATCTGGCGTAAGAAGATTAAATACGCATTCTGATGATGTTGACTTTTTATTTCATGAATGAAATTAAATTGTGTTTGCTAAATTGAGGTTGATTGAAATCCACTTGAGATTTCTCAATACGGGGAATTTTACGCTCTTAGTGTGAAATATAAGTGGATCGAGGCAGAATTAATTAACATGCAAGTTTAATTAATTGATTGACTGAATTAAGCTGCGTTAGTGACTTGTTAGTTACTTATTAATAACTTCGTTAGTGTTTAATTTACTTAACGTGTTAACTAAATTAAGCAATTAAAACAACCGAGTTAACGGGTTATATTTGGGGCTTTCGGTATTAATACATATATTCAGTGGGATAATTAGGTTTTTCATGAGAATAGAAAAGGCTAATGACGCCCGCTAGTTATTAACGCCTCCACCATTGAAGCCGTGTGCTTCTTGCGTATTGTTTAATCAATACAATTGTTCTTGTTCTAGCAAACTCAAGCACAAGATTCAACCTCTCCTGGTGTGGATCAACTAGAGGCACTATCAGTTGAAGTACTTGCATTGAAATTCAAAGGAGGCTTCGTGAAAGATTTCTTGGTGATTATTCTTCCACTGCAAATTCTATTTAATTATATATTGTAATATATAATTTAGTTCTAATTTATATAATTTAAAGTGTTCTTATTTATATGTTTATTTAAATTTTATTCAAGTTATTCATATAATTTCCCTTCACCTCCATAGCATGTAGTCAATGCTTTGAATATGATACTTGAAAGGCGTTGCTGATAATTAGTAGTTTGCTCCGTATTGAATAATGGTGGCGCATCGCGGCCTCACGCCCGACACAAAAGGTTCGAGCTTCCCATGCTTCACAGAGATTTACTACCCATAATGGGTTTACTACAAGATTTTAAGCTTTAAGCGTAGAACCACCGGGGCTCACGTCTGCGATTTTTAGCCTAAATATAACCTTAGAGTGGGCGTGAATAAGGTTTCAATTCCCTGATTTCTAGCTTTTTCGGTTTTAATCAAATTTAAGCGGTAATAACAAACTTCATTAAGGTTAACTGGTGATTAAACAACTACTAAACTTGAGAATGATTAGTCAGGTATTAAACAATAAATATATAACCAAACAAAATAAAAGAAAATACTTGAAAATAAAGAGATAAGGAAAGGCAGACGTCACATGAAGATTTTTCACGAGATTCGGTTCCCCTGCTTGCTTCAATCGGCTAGACTAGGGAACCCAGACCTCGCTCCTAGGATTTCACTCTACTACTCAAACAAAGAATAGCAACCACATCTTTGCACAAGGATTTTCCAAACAATCCTGAGATTGAACAAAAGATTTACAACAACCACGCAACTATGGAAGCAGCTCTACTAAAGATAATTGTAACGACCACGCCTCGAGTAAATGCATACCGAGTTGGAGTCGCTATCAACATGTATCTAAGTCACCATCGATGGTTGACACGAAAAATAACTTTGTTTGAAACCAATAAAAGCGATAGTTTGCTAAAAAATTGGAATGGTTCAAAAATTCAAAATATTTTCATACAAAGTTTAACGCCATTGGCGTCTCGAATCCATGACACGCGCCTCATAACATTACCAAAATCCAAAATACTCCTTAAATAGTTTATAAATTTTCAATTCCAAAACAAAACACAAAATAAAGGTATGAAATGAGTGAAGAAAAAGATGGCGCAGGGATCCACAGCCACCCGTCTACCGCTAGAGTAAGCGACGTCGCCTGAGGAACTAAACTTAGTTTCTGAAATGGCACTGTCAATTTGGAGGTTGGAAGGGTAAAATTTCGCTTGACTTAGTGCAACATATCATGCAGGGTGGTAACTTATCCACATCGAATGAGATACGCAACAAAGTATAGAGCGTAAGTGATAAAGTATATATATATATAGAATAAAGAATAAACCAAATACTCGTAAGCGTCGCGCCATAATAATACTCATAAATGAAACATAGCAAAACTTTTAGAGGACTTCGCTTATGTTGACCTACGATATATCCGGAGATAGCATATCGTAATCAAGCGAAGCGAGAACAACATAAATTCTCAAAATACAAGCGGTTATACCCTTTATATGATATAACAAAAACTCCTTAAAACAAGACCGCTGACATTATCGACATTTCGAGGCCAGTGACATCACCCAATGTCAACCTGATACAAGACAATCACGCACAAAAGCGTATCAGAAGCGTTAAATGTAATGTCGTTGCCACTTTTCGGTAGCCGCCCGTGTAACCTGGCGTATATCATATCACTTTTCGAGAATCACCACTTGTTCGCCCCTTAAAATATCAAATCCTTTTACCGCCCCATTTCGCCCCTTGATCGCTTCTGATATCACAAACATTACGTCGCACAAGCGACCTCTACGTGCGGCGCTGACGTACCCCGCGTCCTAATATGGTGTGTACTCTCTATATGAAACCAAACATGACCAACAACCAACATCGCTTAAACATACCAACCGCTGACCAAACAACCACTGGCATGACTCGATCAATCGTCCGCGAGCAACTATAACAAACCGAGATAAGAACAATGTTACCCTGATCATACACAATCTCAATATAGCGCCCCATAATATACTTTCATTATGATTCCATATAGACCTACTACCGCAATGTGTCTAGCAACGACCATCATATAACTTCGACATTTCCTGATCTACTTAGCAAATTACACTATCATATAAGTTCATAGCATAATTATATAGTCACATATCTACTTACAGTACTTCGCTCCGAACTATACTGACAACTTTCTACCCCCGAAACTACTGTTATTATCATCTCACATACTATAATCTAAGCCTAGATAATAATTATATACAATATTAAACCTCAAAAACCCGAAGTCAAACTAAATCCCAAAAAGTCAACGTCCCAAAAACGTCACAAATTACTCATCCAAATGTTTAATTTCAACTCAAGAACAACTAATTTAAAGCCCAAGAATCAATTGAAGCAATAAAAATCGAAATACACAAAAGTTAACCCATTCGAAACTCAAGAAATACACAAAAGTTTGGCCCTTTTTACTTGAATCAAAGAGGATAATGAGGAAACTCTCAAAGCTGAGGGCCAAAGCTCGCGAGATGGAGGAGAGATCGAAGAAATAAAATCAAGGAAAATAGAGAATGGCTAGATGGGGGAAGGGAGATGGGATTCTTTTTTTATTTTTTTTTATTTTAAGGTCTTGTTTTTGTATGGGGGAAGGAAGAAGGGGAAAAACGAGTTTATGAGGATGAAAAATTCGACGTTTAGTTCAAAAGCGATACCTCTCGATTCAAAACACCTCGACTATAAATTTCTAACATCCAATACTTATAGTACATGAAATATAAAGTAGTTTTTCCAAATTTTAAGAGTTAATCGGTTTAACCCCACATTTTAATTTATTAATTAACGAGTCGTTACGGTTTTTACAATAATGAAAATTAACTATCAGAGCTTTTGTTTTTGTCTTTTTGAATTTGCAAGAAAAATTGTCAAAAGGGTATAAAAAAGGTAGGGTTCTAAAAATAAAAAGAAGCCTATATAGTATTCTAAAAATATGGCATGGAGTTTGGCCCGTTTCGAGACCCGTCGAGATCCGCAAGGTCTCGATGAGCTCGATAGTCTTGGTTAAGCTATATTTTGAATATATTGAAGGACACTGCTCCGAGGCAGGGGCGATGCCATTGGACTCTGAAAACGGGGCGGTCTCGATGGACTCTGATAAAAAGCACAATTATAAATACCGTATCGAGATGGTCTTGAGATGCCGATGTCGGCTCAATCAAAGATCCAACTGCTTGCCGTCGAGGCTCGTCGAGAGCATCCTCGATGGAGCCATAATGTCCATCAAGCTTGGCACCTCTAAAATAAAGATCGTTTCGAAACTTGATTCTTGAAGCGAGAAATGACCTCTGTGATCATTTGTATGACTCTTGGCCAATGAATCCATTCGATCTTGGGCGAGAATTACGTCTTATCTATTTTAAAACAAGTCAACATTAAGCCCACAAAAGTTATAACTCTCGCTACAAAAAAGCGACATATGCTAAGAAAGTGTAGTTTTTCCTTACAAAAGCATATAAACGTATCTATGTCCATAAGCTCCTTGTTTAGCTTGGCGTTTGGTTGACTGGAATCTTAAGTCTCTGAACATCCCGATCAACACTTTAAGCACTTGAACTTCTCAATGATGCCTGGTTCACTTGAAATTAATTCGTTTAACTAATTTGTTATCTTCAAAAGTTTGAATCGAGATCCGTTATTCAACGATTTACTAATCGATATTAAATAGTGAAAATTGATTTTATTTTGTAATTTCCTTTCATATATTGAATTCAACTCTAATTAATTATTGCAACTATAGTTTATAGATAAAAATATTTTATTTAAGCATAAAACCTAACATGTTATATATTATAATAAAATAAATGAATTTACGAAATACAATATTTCAAATATATTCGCCACTTATTACTAAATAATTGTCATGCTTGATTTAAGTACTTCAAATTGATAAACTTTTACTTCATCGATAAATATAATTTTGATTTGAATAAAATTTAATGGTAATACTAAAGTATTATTATTTGATAATTTTTCACAAATATTATAAGACAAAATAATAATATTTGAATTTAGCATTTAATACATGAAAATCAATTTAAACCTTGACAATCTATAGATGGAGGGAGTATTAGATATGTAACTTGAAATCTTTTTTATTTTAATTGTTGAAATGTAATACAAAATATTATTTAATAGTAATTTTTTGGATTAGAAAAATTATTTTTCAATTTATAATTGAATAATTATCATACAAATTTTTTTAGTATGAGTAGACTAATTCATTGCATTAAAATAAAATTTACTTATTGTTATGATAAAATTAAAAAATCAAAACTATATTATATCAAAACACTTTTTATGTCTTGGTAAAGATGTTGAATATTTTATATAATTGGACCAAGATGTTGATAATGAACATATAGTAATTAATATACGTATGAAATTAAGTAAAACTCTTGGCGTATTATAAGAGAGTAGATAAGCTGTATGTTTGAATTGTTATATAATTTTTAGGCAAAAATTTAGGACTTATTAATTATTGAATTGTTATAGAAGTCCTTTTTAAAATTTAGAAACATATTTTTCACCAATAGAACATATTATAATAAGGGTAATATTGTAATTAGTAGTGTGGAAAAAGGAAAAGCCTTATTCCCGTAGCTTTTTTATAAATGGGGGATGTATTAATGATTTTATTCTCACAAATTGGGAGTCAGTTAAAGAATTTACATATGAAAGAATTTGAACCGAAGCTCATACACCAATCAATAATTGTAGACAAATTTATAATTATTATCAACAGAGACAAATATTTCACCGTGCAATTCTTGAAATAACAACTCTTCATTAAATGATAATCCATTACTACAAAAGGCCACAACAGAAAGGGTTAAAAGCTCCGTCTAACAGTTACTTAAACAACGCTTCTTTGAGTGCCGTTTAAGTAAAAAAACATGACAAGTGATGCCTAAGTAAAAATTAAAAAAGATATTAATCGATTAAATAAACACGACCACCATAACTCACACAAGTTTTTCAGCCAATGTCTCTTCGCCACCACTAGTATTATTGCTAGATAGTTGTGGCTACCTTTCAGCGCCGTTCAAGTAAAACACATGAAAAGCAGAGATGTGGATAACTTTACAATAGGTTTTGAAAGACATCATAAATAGTAGTGCTAGATAGTTGGCGTGTAACATTACTTTTTGATAGCTTTGATGTCACTTGAGTTATTTTATTTGATCATGATCGAGATTATTTGTGATGTTGTTAGAGCGTGGATATGTATGTAGTTGTTTTAGAGTTGAAGTTGGTCGTTCAATTGGCGTTTTTGATCGCTAATCATTGTGTTTGGCGTGATTGGTGAATGACGAGCCTTTAATATATATTTGCTAGTCTTTTTATATACTATGATCGGTGCATAGTCAGATGCAGTATCGAATCGATAAGTAATTTATAATAATTTTTTTTTAGAATTTCTAGTATAATATATTTAGTTTATGAAACTTTAGAATACCAACTTAAAAAGCAAAATAAATGATCACCAAAAATTTATCGTTATGGGGTGGTTTTACCTCCCACGCCCATTAAATCTTATTAGGAGATCAATTAATAAGTTATAAATTACTGTCACAATTCGCTCTATACATACACTTGACAAGTCTACATTATCTTCTCGGAATATTCGATCAACGTCTCAAGTGAAGTAACGATAAAAACTTATATTTGACTTTCGCAAGCAAATACATGGTGATTTCATTAGTTCTCGTAACTAACACTTTATATAAAGAATATTGGTAGTTATGCACTTTGTATAAGAATATTGGTAGTTATGCACTTTGTATAAAGAGTATTGGTAGTTATCTTAATTGCTTATACGTAGATCAATGTGAAAGTGGTGAGTTTTTTTCGAAAGTTATGCTTAGAGGGGTATATTTGGCAATCAGCGTATTGCCAATGGCGTGATGATGTGCAAAACTTTGGCGATGCTCATTATATATAAGGTAGATTTGTTGTCGTATCTTATAAAAAAACAGGGCAGGAAAAAAAACAACTTTTATAGAAAATGAAAAAAAAAATGAAAAACTACTTAAATGGGGCTCAAATGAAGCACTGCCTAAGTCTTCGATTAGACAACGCTCACAAGAAGCGATATTTAAGTAACTACTTAGACGGCGCTTGCTTGTAGTGTTGTCTAAATGTTTTTACTTAGACAAGTATAAGGTCTTTTTGAATATTGTTTAAGCCCCTTTTTTAGTAGTAATAGCAACTAAAATTGAAAAACAAAAACGACTTACATAAACACTAACGTATATTCACTACTGTAATTGTACTCTAAAATAATGATGATTTTTAGCTCAAATTAGGTAAGACTCTATAATGGTGTCTTATTTTGTTGTTTTAAATTGAAGAAACAAAAAATTATCTTAAATTTTAGATGTCTTAAATTTCCAAATTAATGACACTTGTGTCAATTTTTTTTTTCCTCTAATGATAAAATTACAAATTACATACAATATCAGACATTAATTAAATTTTAAACTAAGCAAATGGGAGCACAAAATTTCAGAAAGCAATTTGTCTTTTCTGCAAAAAGTGCATTAAATGAACCGCCCATTTTTCTTTGGATATTCTTGTGCGTCTTTGCATGAGCAATGTCTTTCGCGGATATGGCACCGGTCACGTAATTCTTTGGAATTCACGAAATGGGTCTTGGAAAAGCTGGCGGCGGCGCGAAGTGGGTGTAGGAAAGTTGTTGAGCGGCGCTGAAAATCTCCATAGTGGGTGCGCGAGGAATTATGAATAATATCTTTCTGGGGAGAATCTAGTCGGAGGCACTCTTGAATAGAGGCTCGGATAAGTCTGTGCTTTATTAGGTCATGTGGTCATTTGTCTCCCGACGAAGAAAGATAAAAATAATTTGTTAACATAAGATTTCTTTTACAATATTTTTTTAAGTTAATCATCATTTTCATAAATGTTATTTATCTACAAATCAATATTCACTATTTTATTTGAAAAAATAAAAATTATTTTTCTTTAATGTGGGGCCAAATAAAACACCAATAAAAAACTTGTAAAACTTAAATATTTGTAAACTTTTTTTGATTATGTGAAGCTTATGGGAGTCAAATAAGACCCTGACACACAATGCAAATTCTTTATATATTGGTTTAAAATATCAGACAAATATATCCTTTATTCATTTTGATTGTTAAACTTAAAAATGGTATGAACCCTTGCTCCAAATGGTAAGTAGTACCGAGACTAGCAGTAAGGTGAATCGATGCCTGGTTCTCAAATTGTGTTGGATTAGGCTTGGATGGTCATCATCCATGTGAGTCATTCTTGTTCCCCAAAATACTTGGTTATCAAACATAGGACGATTAAGAGTATGTACATCAATTTCTCTAAATGCAGTTTAATTTTTATTTTGAGGTTACTTTTTTATCTATGTTCTTTAAAGAATTTCCACATATTTACTTTGATTGTTAAAAAATAATGGGGAGGTATAAATTTAGGGAAAAGAGGATGGTGAATAATTTATAGAGGCTTGACTTATTTTAGAAATTTGAAAAGAATCATTTTTTATTTTAATGATTTCACCTCTATTTTAACTTTTTGGGACTTCTACAGTCTAATTCAGTCAGCGCCTCAGTCGAGTGAGCCAGCTATGTTTTTACTCGATGTCATTGATCATTTAGATTAATAAATTCAATTTTTCCATATGTTAATAGATATTATTAATACATATTACTAATGTAATACTTACATGAAATGTATATCGAATGTTGTAATATATTATTAATAGACATTTATAATTTAAAATTTATATGGAGTATTCCAACATAGAATATACTCAGTATAATTTAAAGTATATATCAGCGGATTTGATGCAAGATTTCAAAACAGGACATCTCACTTTAACTTCACCTAGAGCTATGCTGGTTAGCCAACTCTTTGGAACTGCAGTTGGTTGTATTGTGGCTCCTCTCACATTCTTCCTCTTTTACAATGCTTTCGATGTTGGGGACTTGGATTCAGAATACAAAGCTCCTTACGCACTAATATATAGAAACATGGCGATCCTTGGTGTTCGCGGCCTATCTGCTCTTCCAAGTCATTGCCTGCAGCTATGTTATGGATTCTTCACTTTTGCAGTTGCAGCTAATTTATTGAGAGATTTTGTACCGATGGCTATGCTGCCCTCTTTCTCGTTGTGCGGCAAAAAGTGAATAAGAAGAAGGCAGATTTGATGATTCCTGCAGTTGCATCAGGGCTGATGTGTGGAGATGGGTTGTGGTTGTGGAATGTCCCTGCTTCACTGTTGGTTTAGCTAAAGTCAAGCCTCCTATGTGCATGAACTTCTTAAAAGAGGCTAAGTAACTCTGCTACATGTGAATATGTATCAACTGCCTTGTACACTCAACATAGATTCTTGAATTGAAGATTGTTGACACGTTATGATCAACGGTCAGAAAATAGGAGTTAACGTGAGGTCAATTGATAACCAATCTCATATTGTACTTTGTTAAATTTATTTGAGCATTTATTTACCACTTTTAGCTATCAATAATAAAGTCTATTAAAAGTTATTTATATCATATTTTTTGTGCTTATGAGTTTCAAGTTCTTTAGTAAGAAGCAAAAAAATGATAAACAGCAGATATATATAAAATGTTCATGGAAAAATCAATGATAATTGTTCAGAACTTATTAATTATATTGAATAGACTTGCTCATAGAAACCTCCTATAGGAAAATAGATTTCCCTTGTAACAACCTAACAAAACTTGGACAAAAGTCAAACTGCTAATAAAATGAGCAGTAAGAAACATGAAATGCTGAAAATACTAAAGTGGCCTCAAAATTTTTCTCTGATTTCAAGCAATGTTCATACATCTTTGAGGAACTTGGCTCCCATAGAATGTTCCATAGAAATTGGAACAAGTAGCTTTTGTGGGAATTTGAGAGTCCTTGAAGGTTAGTCCAAGATCCTGCAACATAATCCCTTGGCAAGGCACTCTTTTGCTACAATCAAGGCTCACAGAGACCTCTGAAGCTGATTTCCCTTTGATGTTTATGAACATCACATTGCTGATTCGAACTTGTGAACCGCCATCCTAGCAAATTACAGAGTTCAAAATTTGCTCAGGTGAAATAGACAAAAAATATATCAAAAAATGTGCTTTTTCATCTTTACCTGTCGCCCGCATGAGCCATGAGGGCAATAGTTATGATCAATGATGATAGGATTCTCAACATCATTGACTATAATATTCTGGAATGTGACATCCGACAGAGTGCTAATAGGAGAAGGTCCAAATGTCTTGATCCTCAAACCATTAGTGGTACCGGTGATGGTAGAATCATAAACAATAATACCGCGGACAGGAGGTTCGCCTGGGGACCCCCCGAGGCTCCCGATGCTGATTCCGTGCCCTGGTCTGGAAATGATGGAGGATATGTTAATGTTGGTGGTTCCAGGGCCTAAGGAAATGCAATCATCTCCTGTGGCGATGCGAACTTTACTGACTTGGAAATGTTGGAGTATGAAATGTGCATTCCATCAGTGTTGGGGCTATCTCCAGGAGCACCAATTGAGATACCATTGACATTGAAGTTCTCACATCCAAATATATTGAAATGGAAAACGTTGTTATTGATAGAGCTAATGCCCTCAATTTTCGCATTCTTCACAGAATTAAATTTCAATGACTGAAAAGAAAACAAGGTAAAAATAAGCTAAACTTATATACGTATAAATAATACTTAATAGTACTAAATAATACTCCAATCTTAATGTGACGATCTTTTACGAATGGAGGATGAGTAACTTATAGCACGGCGTCTAGGGCAGGAGGCTCCGTTCTTGCAAATGCTCCAAGCAATTGGTCCTTGCCCATCAAATACTCCTTTACCAGAAATTGTTAAGCCATCTACATTAGCAAACAAAATCCAATGGTCTTCTCCAGTTGAAGGAGTAGTTGGGGCCTTCAAAATCCCATTAACATTGAAAGTCATAGGACCTTTGCATGGACCTTGAAACGTTACTGTGTTCACTAGAAATCTCCCTTGTGGTACAGTAACTGTTCCCCCTGTATTGCTTTGACATGCTAAGCTCCATGCTTTCAATAAAGCCTACAAGAAAATATATAACTATAAATTTTCAATAAAAAGAGTTATCAAATGGAAATATAATGTTGCCCGGAGCTAGTTCAATGTTTGTACTGGTTTGTTGAAACCTATATTCATGTAAGTAAAATAGGGAACGGGAAAAATTAAAAATAAAATAATAAATTACGAAATTGAAATCTATCTATAATTATCCATGTATCTCTCAACAGCCTTGAAAAAGTAAAAACAATCATGATCACAAAGTTAAAATTAAAAATTTATAGATATACAATATATACCTACTTTATTTTATTTATGTATTTATTGGTAGAAAAATAAGTCGAGATTTTTAAGAGGTTTTAATAATTATGCACTTTTACCAAATTTATGGATATCATATTCAGCAAATAATCTTGAATCCCCCATGATTGATGCTTCTCCCACACAAAATAGGGAACAAAAAGGTAAAAGTACCTCTATATTCTTGTATATTCACTTACCAAATTTATGGATATCATATTCAGAATTTACCCTTTCACATGTTTATTATCATATCAATATGATTTTGTCCACTGATAATGGACAATTTTCTATTTATATTAATCCGAATAAATTATACAGTTGATAAAATCCAATATACTTCATATGTATCTACTTATAACTTTCATGAAAGCTTAATAATGGCTCCATAAATTTACAAGTGGGGGTTTAATGAATCACATTTGTTCGACTAACAATTAGTTTGAATTTCTACATAAATAATAATATTTCTTCTCATAATGAAAAATAAAAATGTATTTTATAACTAAACCTTGACAGAATTATTATGTGTAATATTGGAACAAAAAGATGAAAGTTAACATTAGAAGTACATGACTAAAAAATTATTAGGGATTACATGACTATGAACAAAATGAGTCTAGATTAGTAAAAATACTATAAATTTATTTGTATACTACATAATATGGTTACTTATCACAATCCAAATTTTCGTTTATTTAAAGGTCTTATCAAAAAAAGAAAACATCCAAAAGTATCGGAGTATACCTGGGTGGTATCAATTTCGCCCAAAGCCAAAGGAGTATAAGAGACGATATTGTATACATTGTCAAGGTTTGCCAAACAATTGCTGCAACATAGCATAAAAATGCTAGCAATGAGAGGCAACATTTGAAGGCTTAGCGTAGGCATTATTTTTCCAATATACAACTATAGCAAATAAATTGATTAATGAGTGTAAGAATTATGTTTCCAGCACTTCATATATATAGTAAAATATTGAGCCGAAAAAATGGAATGGATCCAAGGAAATTCCTTTGTTAGTGAAATGTTTATTTAAGATCATTTAAATTTGCAAGCTACCATAAAAAAAGCAATTACCATGGATGTTTTTCTGTATACTTGAAGAACGACATGAACATAAATTGTAAATACTCCCAATCTAAGGTACTCAACATTATTAGAGAATATTAGATATGTTGGATGACTTTGATAAAATAAAGTATGCTCCCAATCTAAGATACTGTGTTTTAAAAGAGAATATTTTATAGATATTTATTTTGAAATAAATTTTGGTTTCATTTTTTCTTCTATTTCATAACGTTGAAACTTTCAACATATATTTACATCCCCTGGCCGAGAAGGTTTTCTTTAATAAATTTAAAATGGTTTGTATCAATGTCTCTATACGATTCAGCATCAATTAGGCATTAATTTAGTGTACAATTGCTTAATTATGTCAGTATACAAAAGTCTTAATTACTCCGTATTTTTGTTTACCTTTTGCATGTTTTGCACATTGATTCGAAAATCCTCACTTTATATGTAGTTTGGAAGGCACCGTCGGAGAATGATACCATAATTACTGATTGACAAAATATAGTACCATTTTCGATCTTTTAAACAAAATGAAATAATCATTTTGTAAATAACCATTCAGGATAGTTTAATGAGCATATGTATTACTCGTGACGAGGTTGGGGTGACTCTAATATGACAAATTAAATAGAGAGAAATGATGAATAAAAATCTCCAATTTAAATGTAATGAACACTAGCCACTCGTTACTCCAGCTTTGCAATGTGTAAGAACAAATATGAATTAATTGATAAATAAAAATCTCCAAAATGTGATTGTATTAGATCCACTGGCTTCATAAATTTTCTAAAATTTACTCTAAATTTTTTTTTTTTTTTTTAGGAGCAGAACTTTTATGTATGTTATTGCCGAACGTTATTATTGATAAAGGAAAATATTTCATATAATATTTCTATAGAAAATTTGATATGAAAATATTTATTTTCAAATGTTATATTTTATTTTTAATTTTACTTTTTAACATGTGCTTTTAGAACACACGTTAGAAAAACCATTTATAAATAACCATTAAGAATAGTCCAATGAGCATTCGTGACGAGGTTGGGGTGACTCCAATATGACAATAAATAGAGAGAAAATGATAAATAAAAATTTCCAATTTAAATGTAATGAACACTAGCCACTCGTTACTCCAGCTTTGAAATGTGTAAGAATAAATAGGAATTAATTGATAAAATAAAATCTCCTGTGATTGTCTTAAGAACACTTACATCAATTTTCTAAAAAAATTCAAAATTCTTTCTTTAACAAACTTTTTATTATTTATCTACTTGCTTTTAAATTTATCTTTCTCATATTATATTCTCTTCACCTCCTAAATTTATTATCTTATTATTTTTTCAATAATGAAGTAAATAATACACCCTCCTCTTTTTATAGTTGTCGTTTTAGCCAAAAAAAAATATTTTTTATAGTTGTCATTTTAGCATAATAAATAGCATTTTTACATTTTCAATATACTTTTTGAGTACTTTTCTCTTGAAATAAACTGACCAACTAATGATATTGTTTGATTGATTATCATTCTACATTTCAATATAATTTTACTACTTTTCTTTTCTAATATATGTCAAAGTGCTAAAGAACATATATAAAATGAAATCCTTAAAAATAAAAATAAAAATAGTGATTTAGAGTGAATTTTAGAAAAATTTAGGGGAGATGATGTACATGCTCTTTATCGAGCTCAATAAAAGCTAAAATAGAGGAAAAACAACATTAGAAGTAGAAAAAATGGTCATTTAAACTCACAAAATAAGTTATCTCACATAAAATTATTGTCCTTTTCTTGGCACTCACAAATTTAGTCTCCTTTATTATTGTTTCAATAGAAAAATGAATAATAGAAAATCTATTAAAGAACATACATAAAAATCAACTCCTAAAAATTTAAAAATTAATGGTTTAGAGTGCATTTTAGAAAAAATTTAGGAAAACTGATATACATGCTCTAAATGGTCTTATAAGCGATTAATGTCTATCACAATTTGTTAGAATCACAATGAATTTAAATCGTGATAAACACCAATTCATACATCCAGTTCTCAAAATAATGTAAATTAATCTAAACATAAAAAATACGAAATGTATGAATGCGAGGTGCTACGTTTATTGAGCGAGTGAGCGTCACACGAAGTGCAGCGTGAAAGCCCCTTCAAGATCCTACTCAATGCTTGTTCAACACCGAAAGATGGCCATACAGATTGCCTTGGCAAAGAGGAAGCGAGCGGGCTTGAACTTGCTAGAGTTTGAGGGTAAATGAGAATTGGAAGAAAATCTTCGATTCACGAGGAGAGGAGAGGCGGCTTTGCTTGAGGGGTGGAGTTTTTTATGATTCTAATGTCATGAAAAACCTAATCCTCTCTTAAATACCAAGTCCCAAAATTCCACTCGTTAAGCAACTCGTTAAGAAATCAGTTTAACTCGTTAACTTAATTAGACCGTTATGAGCCTCTAATTAAATAATGAGTTACTAGTGAGTTGTTCTATTTTAATTAACTTAACAAGTCAATTAAAATACTAACGAGTCACTATCGAATAACTTATCAAGTTATTCATCGATTTCAATTGCTTAATTGATTAAACTTGCAAGTTTAACCAATTGATGTTCATCAACATATATATTTGAAAAATATAAATGTTGAAATACATTTCTCCCGATATACAAATCTTGTTAATTTCATTTATGAAATATTATTCGAACTATCATTGTATGTGTGACCTTACGAGCTCGAGATAATAGTAAGTTGTATAATAATAATAATTGACCAATTACAATTATCATAACGATTAATGAGTAAAGATCTAGCAATCGCTTCATAACCCTTAAATTATCGCTGAGAACCACTTGGTAATATACCGTTACTAAGGTGAACACTAAGTTCAGTATCACATTTAACCAGCCCCAGGTAAATGAATTGATACATAATTAGCCATGAGGCACAATAAAGGGAATGATTCGTTGATTTAAACGCTCAGCTTGCCGCTTTTGTGATTACTTTATAATTCCTTTATAAGCGCGATCTACAGTCTAGGCTAAACATAAGAAGTAATGATATAAAACACCTAACTTTCTTTACTCGAGTATAGGCGAATAAGCTTGTTTGTGTCCTTAAACCAATCGAGTACCAAGCGTGTGAAGGCTTTGAGATCTTCCTTATTATCAGAGACGGATAAAATCTACCGATATGCTCAGCGTCTATCATTTATACTGTTATTGGCCGACGTATGCAGTTATTATTTGAAATCAATGAAATTGATTCCATTTATTATGCCCGTTGCGACAATTGTGTATCAATTCGTTTTTACGGTTAGGTTAAATGTGATTATCGGAACTTAGTAATTGTATATATTACTAGGTGTGGGTTCTCATGACAATTAGAGGTTATGGCGATGTAGGCTCTGCCTAGTGTCGTTATAATAATAGTAATTGGTCAATTAACCAATATTATACAACTTATCTGACTAGAAATCCCCTCTGATGGCAGATGAAGTTATATTTCATGTATGAAATTAAGAAACTATATAATTGAGAAATGTATTTCTCGACCTAGGGATTCCCCACATTTATGTAGAATATCGATTGAACAAATAAAATCAATTAAATAGTTATTTAATTGGTTGCAGAGTAATTTTAGTATTTATCAACTTGAAAGATTATTGATATTGACTCATTACTATTTAATTAAGCTAATTAAATAGTTTCGACTCATTATGACTTCATTAATTGTGTGAACTATTAGAGTTGAGTGAAACTAATATTTAACGGGTTGCTTATCGGACTTGTTTTAACCTAGCCCTATAGTAAACTTTAGGGTTTTTTATGACATAAGTTTAGAAAAATATTTTCATCAAAACCTAGAGTAGCCCGCCCCACGGCGAAATTCTCCCAATTTTGGGGTTTTTGGTTTCTTGTTAAATCGCGTTTACTAGCGTTAATGGGTTCTTGATTCAGCCTCTCACGGTGTGGACCAACTAGAGATATCATACGATTGATATTGCAACAAGGAGGCGAAGGAAGTCAAATTCACGTTGTGAATTTGAAGCTTGGTAGTTTTGGTGGAATTTACTCCGATCTTATTTGTAAATACTACTGTTAAATACATGTGTAATTATGTGTTTTATTGGGTAATGTAGTAAGCATTTTAAGATCCACAGAATTATGGATTTGTATTTATACTCATATATCGTAGTATTTTCCATCGGTGTCATGAGCCAAATTAAAGTTGCTTTACATTATTTATTTTTATGCTTGTTTTGTTTTTATCAATTTTTATTTGATTAATTCTTGTTCATATATTTAATTGATAAATATATGATGAGAATAAATCACCATATTCTTGATTATTGATTTACACATGTGTTACAAGTTTATGATAATGTATTATCATATTTTGTTAACATAGATTTTTTGTTCATAAATTAAAGGGCGATTTGGTGGTTTGTTTCAAAACGGTTTTTGTAAAAGCGTGTTTGGGCGTGTAAAAATTTTGTCAAAATTACGGATAAATTTTTTACGGAACCCGGATATTCGTGAATATCTCCATTAAATTTCATAATTTTGGAATTTTTCTAAGTACCTCGAAACAATTTTGAGATTTAGACTGTTTAATTAATAATTAAATATGAAAATTTATTTTATGAGCGATTTACAAGCGAATTAAATTAAATCAGCGAGTTAAATATGGTATTATTACCATAAATCGGCCGACGACTTCCGGCGACCACGGGCGCGATCCGGTCTGCGGATCAGGCGATTTTAATTTACCAAATAATGACGGACTGACGACCCGGCTGCAATTTGTGCGGGCGTGTCGGTTGACCGTCGTAGGTCGATGGTCAGGAGCCCATTATGACGTGTGCCCCGATTTGAAAACCCTAATTAAATTTATTCGCTATTTTGGTTTCCTAAAATTATGGGACTAGTTATATTCGGTTTTTATTGATTATTTGTCATTTAATCACCTAATTAATTGTAATTAATTGTGGCAGTGACAATTAATTAATTTCCCTTTATATATCTTTTAAATTAATTTAAAAGTGATATAACAATTATGGTAACAATTTAAGCTTACTTAATGTATTTTTAGAATATATTTGTGATAAATATTTCTATAATATTTATATAGTTAATAATTGGTAATAATTATTAATTGACATAATATGATAATTGATTTATATTAATTAATTTTTAATATGTGTAATTACATGGATTAATTAATTTAATAAAGTGCCTATATTTTGCTAATGGTGATTGGAATGGAAATTATATAGATATAGCTCATTTATTTATTTTCCGATTCACATTGAACCGTAATGTTTTAAATGACCTTCAGTCATATTTTCTTGTATTTATTTATTTATTATTTTACCCAGCAGCTTGCAGTATGCAAAGATGGTTAGTATATAAATATTGTAACAGTGAAGATATTGAAGATGTCGTTCGCGAATTGTTAATTGGTACTTGAGGTGGACTCGGTTGGATCGAGAAGTACAAGATACAAGAATTAGGACTTATGTTAGTATTATTTGATAAATACTTGTAATAGGTTCTAGGGGCCATGTCATTATATCTCTTGAATGTACATTAATTGTTTTATTTTCATGTTGCGTATTAAGCGATTATGCTAGTATGCATGAGTAAATGAAAACAATGTAATAATCTCTCAATTAAAATTAAGCAAAGTATCAAGCCAATTTTAAAGTTGTGCAATCAATTGGATCAATTGGGCACACCGTGATAGGCGGAGTGTTACAATGTTGCATTTGATATGACAATGGATAAATGTTAGTGATTTCAGCTAACGTTGTGGGCTTTCGGATAGATTAATCCAAGTAACACTTTGGTTTAATTGAGCCTTCTTAACGGTTTCGGAGATACAAATGTTGGGTAGCATCTTGTAAGAGATACTAGTGACCTGAAGTTATGTAGTTTTATAATTGGTTAATAGCCTCTATTATAGCGGATTCAAAATGTAGCGGTGTTGCCGTTTGAATTTAAGTATAATAGGTCTTGATACTAATATATTCGTGAGGATTTGAAGTATTAGTATTTGCTTTATAATTTATTTGTAAGTGTTTTTAGCATGATAGTTCTTGATGCATTATTTTATTTACTTATTCTTGTAAATTAATATGGCTACCATGTGCTACTCTAAGAGACTCGACATTTCGGCGCGAAAGTCACCGAAATTTGAATCTCTTCGAATTTTGACGGAGTGGTCTCGAAACTTGAGGCATTCTCAAGCAGAGAGAGGGTAGTCACGTCTTGAACAATAAGGTTCAGCGAGCCTAATAGTAGTGCCTCTCAGCCGGGAAGGGATCACATGAAAAGCCGCAGAATGCGATCTTTGTGGATGTCGATGTCTCGAGCTTGCCAAAATGGAACACCGTTCCAAATTCAATATGAAAAGGTGGCGACATATGACATATACAGGCAGCGAGGAATTATTCGAAAGGAAGCTAGAAAGCGAGAGATATGACACGATGCATTATACCGTGGACACAGCGAAACAGACGGTATGACCATGCTCATTAAAATGATTGGCTTGAGTCGTCGACTTCAGCATACAGGCACCCGATGTCTCGATGAGCCAGCGTGGATCTAAATCACGAAGTCTCTTCGGACAAATTCTCGGTTTGTCGCGAACTTCCAATATGCACAAGTTTGAGTTATCTCTAAGCGAAGCTGCGTAAAGATGATCACGAATCTTTGAGGCGAACTTTGGTAAGACGAAAGCCTCCTTACATTTTGGTGGTCCCGAAACAAGAAGAAATTCAAAGAGAATAAAGTTTGCAGCGAGGCCAAGGTTCTAAGTAATCCAAGGTTCTTTGAAGGGAGGAGCTAGGAAGGATGATAAATGTCGTTATTGCAGCGCAGGTCGATGGAAGTCAGGCACACGTAGGGAAGTTCCACGGATGATAGGAAGAGATAGTGCACGACATTGACTTCTGGTATATGTTATTGAAGTTTGTACAACTTCTAATTCTACTTATGGGTGCTAGGCCGCGGTTGTGGTTCTCATGTTGTCATAATATGCGGGGAACTCGAGTCAAATGAAGACTTCGAAGAGGGAGATGGATGCAATATTCCCCAATGGCATGCAATGCTCACTGCTTTCCAATCTTGCCAACAGTTCGCCACTGAAGCTCTCATTCTGCGCCACAATGATAGAAGTTGCTTTCAGCCAACATACATGCTTGTGGCTCGGTGAGGACCATTCTCTGGCGATGTCGACTAGTGACCTGGGTTCCAGGCATAATGAGGATTTGTCATCACGGTGTTCCTGTCCGACGCTTTGGGTTCACCGAGACCCCTTGGCTGTTAACAAGCTTTTTCTTCTTCTTGAATTTCATGCTGTTTTGGACCACCAAGAAAGAGGCAAAAGTACAATACTACCAGTTAAATCTCGTGGGTCGTGATGCGACCAGTCGGTTTAGAGATAACTCGAACTAGATCACTATTGAAAGTTCATGACAGCTGAAATTGTCTAGAACTTCGGGGATGGTGGTTGAAGACTGCGGTGCCCGAGCGTTTAATGTCGTTGTATGACCGTTGACATTTGTCCTTGGCGCAAGCATTTAGATGTCGTATCTGCAAACCCTTTCGCTTTAGAACCAATTCCTCAAGTTGCAGTATGTCATCTTCTGTTAATTTAAGGCAGAAGGTTCAGTGGACATTGGATGTATGACGTCGAACTTGTGCTGCTGTGGGATCCTCGATGAGGCGACTGCTAATAGATAATTTCGGAGAGAACACTAGCATTCGTCAAGTGGAATCGATTCTCTCTTGAAATGAGTCTCAATTTGAACCAGCTACCGCTCAGTTGGTTATTCGACTGCCTTTTCAATATTTGGCAGCGATTTTATGAAGTAGTAATGGCGGTATCCATTAAAAATTCTACAAGAATAAGTAAATAAGACAACGAGAATCGATGAAGCTATGATAAATAAGACAACGAGAATCGAGTAAACTATCATGCTAAACCTTTTACAAATGGTTATGAAGTAAATACTAATACTTCAAATCTCACGCGAAATATTATAAATCAACAGCGTGCGTATTGGTGATGTAGGTTATCGACGATATGTAAAACTACGTAACTCTGTCAATAGAATAACATACTATTGAAGATGCTACCCGACTTTCTGTAAGCAATTGGCTTCAATTAAACCAAAGGTACTGGGTGATCATCGCCAACGATCAATGAAAATCAACTCAACATGATCCGTTAATAAATATCGAAATCTGTATAACGCCTACGTCATGATGTGTCCGGTATCAATACAACCGGTTCGCTTTAAGATTAAGTCTGTGCTTAAATTTTAAATTGGTGATACTACTTTTATTTTTACCATGAGGTTGTAGCACATGTCAGCATATGTACAACATGAAAAATAAAACAAGTAATCGCATTGAGGCGTATGATATGACCACATGCACTATTATATATTTTCAAAGTTGAAAACTAACATTTGGCCTATTACAATTTCTTGTCTTAGAAGCTAGGAATCTCCATGACTCCGTCTTGAATTACAATTCAAATACACTAATCAACTTAGGCAGCTGTCTGGCTTTGTGGAGAAACAAAGAAAATTAAATAAAATAAAATAATATATTTCAGCGAATTCATGCCTCTGGCTGTCTGATGCAGAGGCAGGAAAAACATGGAGTAAATATCATTACACCTCCATTCCATTCATGCGTATATAGGCGAAAAGCATTAAAACAAATAAATATATAGCAATATCGCGTATAATGGAAATGAAAATAATTGTGTTCATAATTGACTAATTAATTACCCGTTATATTTGTAATTAATTATCAATTAATGTAAATTTTGAATTTAAATATGTCACACATGATTAATGATAATTATTACAATAATTCTGACTTATTAAATTATGGAATAATTACTTACAAGTAATTAACTCCAAAATTTAAAATTTAAAAGTTATCATGAAATATTTTCAAAAATTATCAATTAATGAAAATAATTTTGAAAGGGAAATATAAATCAAATTCAAGCGATGGATCCTCTTTTGTAAGGGCCTGACGCCATGATGTTCCCCATTGCTTGTAGATCCATCTCCCTCTTCAGTCTTACTTGAAAGGGAAATATAAATCAAATTCAAAAATAATTACATAAAATACATTTAGGAGTTTTCTAAAACGGACGACGAACTTCAACGACCAAAACCGCCTGCCTCCGGCCACCCGGCCCGACAGGCGTTGGCGGTCATTAAAATACTGACGATGAGCTACATCCGGTGGAAGGAGCGTGCAATTCCGGCACGGGGCCTTCGAGGCGGTTCGCAGTTAATGACCGATTTAATATTCATTTGAGTTTGATTTTCAAATTAATTGCAACTTTTGTAAAAACGATTTGGAGGCTCTAAAAAATTCATAAAATTCTGGGATTTTCTTGAACATCAACATGATATCATTATTGAACATCAACGATATCGTTATCGAAATTCTTACATTTCAGCAGGCGAATTGAACCCAAATCCCCCGCAGTGCAGCATGAAAGCCCATTCAGGTCTCTCAATGCTTTTTTGACACCGAAAGATGTCCTACAGATTACCTGCTGAGAGCGACCGAGAACTTGAACTTCTTGCAGAGTTTGAGGATGAAATGAGAATTGGAAGAGAAAATCTTCCCGATTCACAAAGGAGGCGGCTTTGCTTGAGGGTGGAGGTTTTTTTGTAGATCTTATGTCATGAAAAATCTTCCTCTTAAATACCAAGTCCCCAAAATTCTACTCGTTAAGAAATCGGTTTAATTAGGTAGCAATTAGAGTTTATGAGCGCAAGGTAATGTGGAGTTACTGAGTGAGTTGTTCTGTTTTAATTAACTTAACAAGTCCAATTAAAATATTAAGGAGTCACTATCGAATAACTTATCCAAGTTATTCATGGAGATTTCAATTAATTGATTAAACTTCCAAGTTTAATTGATGTTCATCAACATATATGTCTTGAGCAAATATATAAATATTGAGAAATACATTTTCTCCAATATACAAGTCGTTTAATTTCATTCATGAAATATTATTCGAATATATCATTGTATGTGTGTGACATTCTAGGCTCAGATAATAGTATGTTGTATAATAATAATAATTGATAATTCTTATTATCATGCGATTAATAGTAAGATCGCTTGTCGCTTCATAACCTTAAATTATCATGTGAACTCACACTAGTAATATACCGTTACTAAGGTGAACACAAAGTTCAGTAATCACATTTAACCAACCCGATAAATGAATTGATACACAATTGTCGCCGCGGAGCACAATAAAAAGAATCAATTCGTTGATTTCCAACCAACCCTTATATAATGACTAAGACTAAAATTGTCACGTCATTTATGTTATACTTTGTAAACTACCTAAAATATCATCATTCTAACAAAAAATAACTACTACTCGAAACTAATTTTCCACTTTATATGCCACTATTCAAAAATAACTACTACAATAAAATAATTACTACTCAAAATCCATTTCTCAAAGCTATCAATATTTAATGGTGGCGGACAGATGAACACAACTACGATTCGTATTTATGAGACTTGTTGGTATGTGGATACAATAATTCATATTGATAAGCAAAAAAGTAAGCAACCACCACATATTAATAATTTTGGTGATGTTGTTATTTTAAGACAATAGTCCTTTCATAAAAGCTGAATATATTATATTAACAATTCAAAATAAAAATTATTAGAAATCACGATTGAATTGACAGGTTGAACATTACATCAATATCTAGTTGTATATACTTGACTCAATGCAGATAGTAATTTACATATAGGCTTGAGGTCTGAGGGAATTACTCCAGATATGACATATTTCAGAGTAAGCTTCATGTCCCAAAATGGAAGAGTTTTTAAAAAATTAATACCTACATCCCGTAAAAGTTGTTCACTTTTAAATTTTGTTGTATTTATTGAATTTTCGATCGTAAATATTTTATTTCTATTATATAATACTTGATGAGAGCCTTATCGATGAAAATACATTTCGAACTCTTTATAATTCAAAGAAGAATTTTATTATTTATGATAGGGGTACAAAATAAAATAAGCTGTGGTGAAAATTCCTCGATTAATACCGGGTTTATCAAATGGGAAGAGTCAGTACTGACTATGAGTCCCTAAGAAATTCTTGACGATTTGTGAGATATGCAGCTAGCTTAGCAGGCTCGACTTGATCTTGATAGGTTCTTGCCGTTTGACTTGGCTTGATTTGATTTGAGCTTGAGCGAGCGACTTGAGGCAGGCCAGGCTTGACTTGATTTAATTTGGATAGGAGCTACGGGTGAAATTTGGATAGATGTCACCGGTCTTGATTAGGCGTGGCAAGCAGAGTGGGCGGACGGCACACGTCCGTTAAGAACCCGGGCAAACGGCCCAGTATCGTATCCGCTGAAGCGGTGGCTTGAATGTGCCCGAGCAACGGCGCCTGGAAATATGAGCACTCCGGCCCGGCTGGCGCGCTAAGCCGTAATGCGGCCTTCGAATCTTGATCCAGCGAACCCAGCGGGCGTCAGTTGGCGAAGTGGGCGGTAAATTCGAGAAGAATAGTTTATCATCCACAAATCCTTTTATTTACAGCATATTGCAAATAAAAAAGCGAACCCACGCACATACATAAAAAAACCCATAAATATCTAAATCGAAATCCAACAAAATCATAAAACAACGCTTCAAACATCGAACCGCGGTTTAACATCCATTAGGAATAAAACATCTGTAAACATTCATGGCAAGTTAAATTAGTCCCCATAAAGCAAATAAACTAAGGTTCGTTTATAAAAGAAAATAAAAAACATAGAACATTATTCTTAAATGCCCATCCTAACATATATAGGGATATTGGGTGTGAAAATCGGTGGCGATGGATACCACAATTTTGCACGTCATATATCACGTTTTCAATTCGATTTTGACGATCGGCGGAATCAAGCGATACAAATCCAGCCGCGTTAGAGAGAGTTGCGTATTTTCCAACTTTTCTGTTCAATATTCAATAAAAATAATGATGGTGTATATAATTTAATCAATATAGAATACATTGCATTGTTCATTTCTTTGTACATATCAACAACGTCTCATGGTCACTCGAGAGGACTAGAATCATGGTCACGGGGCCAGGGCGAGAGAGAAACGAAAGTAGCTTCTTTAAGGACCTCGAATACGAGGGGAGCGGATCTGCTTCAAGGGGATTCGGCGTCCATCCATGTGGAGGTTGTAGTGCGCTACAACCATTTGTTCCCCAAATTTCTTTCATGACTCGAGACAATTCATACCTCCATTTGACGCTTAAATGCCGCTTTGATATATTTCTTGCTTGGTCGAGGATTGCTCCCAATCTTTTGTGTTGAACTCACGAAATTCGGGCATTTCATTATTCACATTCGCCCCCTCGTTTACCAAGAAATTGGATGTCAACATACCATCTGACAAAACTGACTTTCCCTACTCTATCCATATTTTTAATAGTAAAATCTAGGTAAGTTGATCTTATTCTCATTCGATAAAGCATATGTGACTAAGGTATGAATGACTGACTTACTTGATTGATCGTTGCTTTTAGCGAGGCATCGAAATATCTTTTACAATCTTAAAGCTAGCTTTGTTGACCAGTCATGTGTACCTCAAACTTTTTTATCATCATCATAGATTCTATCATTGTTAAAATAAGTAATTGTTTCATCTGGGTAAATGGACAATTTAAACTCCAATTCAGGAGGTATTGAAGAGTGGTCATTATAATCCTCGATTCAAATTCTTGAGCTATCATATGAGAATCTAAAATGTTTTTACCATGAACATACCAAATAGTGGAATCATTTGCATCCCACTTGCATATACATATAAAATTCTCTAACTAATTCCGGGTACCATATACAATTAAACTTAGCAAGATTCAACCGTCCATGAAAATTCAAACCAACAGTAGCATTTGCACGCTTCAAATTCTTTTTCATCAACATACATACCGGTTGGATGGTTTTCTTAAATAAACTTGTTGACTCGGCGGGTTATTAATTGGCGGTGGGCGGAACTCTTCCCTGTTGCTTGCTCACTCCCTTTCTTGCTTTCTCGCCACTTGTTGTAATCGCTTCTTCCATTTGTGAATAATTGAGACAATTAGTAAATTAGAAATACGAAAAATGTGTTCTTTAAGTGTTATAGAACACTTTGTACCACTAAAATTTAGGAAAAGATGAAGTTTTATAGTAGAAATAGAGAAAATATGAAATTTTGGTCTTTGGAATCGATTGATTGAGAATGAAAGAGCAATTAGGGGTTTGGAGCAATTTATAAAGACTGAAATCGCGATGGCGGATGTCAGTTTCATCTCACCTTATTTTTGCCTTTTCGACGACTAAAATCTCTTGCCCCTTTTCGGCGGTATCCTCGTCCATCCCAGATACATATTTATTAAAATTGTAACCACGACTAAAGTTTGGAATTACATTAGGGAGGTTTGTGTTGGGGTTTATGTCAATTGTAGTTCCACCGCCTCGATTCTAAGATTCCAATTCTTTTTGAGCCATTGTAATAAATAAAACTTACATTACTAAATAAGTTGAAATTCTAACAGATATACAAGTAAACAAGTAATATAATAAAATGAGTAGGATGAAAGATTGTACCAATTTTCAGTACAACTAAATGTCGATTGGTAGTGATGCTAATTCTTTGAAAATTCTTGATCAAATTATTTATTCTCAGATGAATATATAGAACATTTATAATTGAAGTAGTAAAACTAAGAACGAAGTATGATATATTTAATGTATGAATGAACTAGCTTGTATAGTGAAGTAATATGAATTAATGATGATATTTGATGTCGATAATGAATGAAAGTTGTGATTCTTTATTTGTAGGAGGAGAAAAACGGCTATTTTTAAAGGCAGGACGTCAGGTAGTCAGCTGGGCGTCCTCTAATAACGAATATCTTCTTTGAAAGCGACTGTGTTTACATAACGGCTAATAAATCGGACATCCGCTAATAAGGCTAAGGAGTCCAACTAAGTGCGCATAGGACGTCAGGTTTAATTTAAGCGGGCGTCATTACGTTAACGAACCACTAACGAGCGTGTGCGGAGGAATGCGATTGAGCGTCCACGAATCCGTGAGCGTCTTGGGACAAAGCGTTTTAGCTAAAACCTCGACCCCCGTTAGTAAGTGGGCCCGGCAGGCGGACGTGGCTAGCGAGCGTGGGTAGGGAACAAAGCAGACTAGTCGAACTAGCAGGCGGTCCACCCGAACTCCATTGGCTTACCCACGTCCCAATGCTTGATGGGCTTGAGGCTGAGGTACGGGCCGGGATGTAATTCGCAGGGGCATAGCGTATTCCACGTGTTATTTGTATGAGAACGTCTTGGAGCAGAGCGTCTCGTCCTTGGACTTGATGGACTTCACTATGGCGTTTGCGGCGTGGGACTTGGCTTTGAGGTGCTCTTGGGTGGGACCATTAGCTAGATAAAAATTCTGACGCTTACGTAGTGGGGCTGTGGTTTATTCGCGCTTCTACACTTTTGTGGTGGGAGCTTGTTAGGCTGGATAAGCTATTTGTTTTTATGGAACACGAATCTTTGATATGGCGTTTGATTTGAGATGGGGCCAGAACTGGTATGGGTGATAGCGAGGAGAGATGTTGAAAGCGGCATTCTTTTCTTTATCTTCTATTGAGTCTTAGCGAACTTTGTTCTTGTAGAGTGGGATTTAAGGGATATGACAACTTTGGTGGGTTTCGGTGAGATTTGGCCTCGTTGGGACTTAATTTAAGCTTTGAAGCTATTCTTACAGTTTTTTCTTACCGATTAGACTTTGCTTGTTTGTTGTTGTAGTGATGAGTAGTATGAAGGTGGAGGCTTTCCGGCGCCTTGTAATCTTGATCAAGCCAGGCAGGAGGGAACTTTTAGCGGGCGTGTTTCGCGCCTATAACCCTATCACCGGACTAAACACTGATTTATTCCTATAAAGGATTGATAGATGAACCTAAAATTTATCAAATATTCATCCAAGTTTTTTTTGAATAATTAGGAGACTCACGTAGCTTAATCTTGAATATTGAGCGTTTTTTGAAAGGCGTAAATCAGTTACCGTCAAATTTTCTTGAGCTTGAAGAGTACGTTTGTGCAATAATCGCTTGATTTTGAGTAATATTTTGGCCTGCGGAGATTTTCCAACCACCCCGTGGTATTTTCTTGGCGGCTTAGAGAAATTTCAAAGGTCTTTCTACATATTTTCTCAGGGAGTTTGTGCGTATTTTTTGTGGTGGAATGTCGTGTTTTTTGAATGAATTCTTGATGGAATTGTTTATGATTTTGTGAATGAATATTTCGGTTAAATGGGGGTATTTAAGGTTTTACATGGCTTCAATCTTTGGTTGATTTGATTTCGGTGGATCGCGTCTTGGCCAGATTTAAATTTTGAAGCAACGTCTGAGCAGTCGAATAATTTATAAAAGTACTTTTCCTCAGTAATCATTTAATCTTTATTTCATTAAAAAAGTTTCGGATTCTTTTAAGTCGAAAATATTTTTATTATTGACTAGGAACTTTTGGAACCATGATTTTGCAATAGACAACTTAGATGTTGATTTTGGTATGCTTGAGGATGCTTGGTACAGGCCATGCTTGAAGTCTTGATTTTGAGCACGTGATTTCTAAGTGCCGTTTGAAGCGGCGTGCGCTTTCGGAATGTTTCGTATAGCCGCTTTTAATCAATAGGCTTTTGAGCACTAATTTTAATTGGCATTTAATATGATCTTTATTTTACCGAAAACCTTTATTCGAGTTCAAATTTAGGGTTTATTAATGTAGAAACCGCTTATTTTTACTTGACTAATTCCAATGGCTTGATTTTCGGGAACCACTTGTTCGATCGAATATATGATTTGAATTTTGAGTTTGTCGAAGCTGTCAGCCAGCGTGGCGTGTTTTTAGTGGTACCGGTTTAATTAATTTAATTAGTGCGTCTTGTATATTTAATTATTTTTGATAAATTTTCGTGTCTCTGAAATTAACATATTAATATATTTTTTATCGAATATTACAAATATATCTTAAGATTTAAAAGTTATAATTATAAACAAAATTATACAGAGATAGAACAAATCAAATAAAAGACCCATGGAAAGCACAAGTTGTCACATGCAAAGTACACATTAAAGGAGTAGTATCAAACTATCAATCGAATAATAATAATCTTAATTATATCATCCATTTTGAATTATGTGAAAAATAAACTTTGATGGATCATCAATTACAACAAAGCAGTAAAATAAATTCTGATATCTTGAAAGTATGTACTTTGAAATATTCAATGACAAACATCGAATTTATATCCGAAGTTGAATGTTTTCCAATTCAAATCCAACTCAAAATACGGTTAAACCACAAACTTGGATTTTGGTATTCAAATCGAATTTGAAAACTTATAAAATACTCCGTAATAATTTAAATTCATACTATGTAGTAATTGGTAATAATTTAAATTCATACTGGAGTACTATGTAATTGTCTCTTTATGAAGTGCACAACCTCAGATAATAATAACATAATTGAATTCAAAGACCAACAAATGGTCTCATAGAGCTGGGATTATTGTTTGTCATCATAGAAGGCACTCCATTATTAATTCTAGACACCCAAAATCATATTCAAGAACCAAAAAATGTAGTAATAATAAAAAAAACCAATTCTTTTCAAAACCCCTGTATCAATTTGCATAAAAAATATATTACAAGTCAAAAGCCATAAATGGTTTAAAAAGAAACAATTTTTCGAACAACCTATGTAAGAGATTTGTATAAAAAGATAATTTTTAAGTGTGGAAGCTCGGACAATAAGAACATAATTCCAATCAAAGACCAACAAATGGTCTCATAGAGCTGGGATTATTGTTTTTCCTCATTGCAAGCCCTTGATATATCGAAATGGTAAACCATATAAAAATTGAGTTAAAAAACTAAAGGTTACCAGCAATGTTGAACAAATAAATATTTAGGTCAGTTTGGTGAGTGAACAAAAGAATTGTAGATACTGGAAGTTTATATAAGCATGGCATTCATTTTTTTGTTAAGGGTTTGCGATGGGCTTAAGGAGTAGTCTCATTAATTGGGCTAATCAATTGACTGACAACCCACATTTTATCGAATCCGATCTGCCTGGACATTGCAAGTCGGGTAACCCCAAATCCGGTCCAGAAACCTGACTCCAGTCTCCAGTAAGTGAATCGACCTAATCTAGTTTGCCACCAATTTAAAATCAATAGTAGTATAAAATGGAAAATACACGTGCAAGTCGATTGTATTGGAATTTTTTTAGGTTGAGAAGCGTTGTCTTTCGCGTTAAGTTGAGCGGCTGAAATATCGAAAAGCGTAATTAAATTTTATACCATAACTTCTTTAGGTCATTATCTTTTAATTGCCATTCTGCTTCTGATATAGGTCTATCATTTATTAATCTGTTTTATTCCTTTGTTTTCTTTCATTCTCTATAAATATCATTGTATCAATCTGTAAAAGAGTTAGTACTAATAATTGTCGTCAATAGAACTCTTGTTGAAACAGTCACTTAGGAGCAACCGTGTTTAGCCAGGCCCCACTCAATAGTATTTATTATAAGGGTCGAATGAGGTATCGAATCGGTTAATCAGGCCATCCCCTAGTCATGTATAAATTTGTTTGGACAAATGGCTTGAGATTGTTGGAAATATGAGACGTTAGATCTCATAAATATATGTCCGTTGAACAATTAGATTATACAACCGATTATTATATTTAAGTAATAATAAGTTCGGATATATGTTAGTTGTTGGAAGATTAATATATTAGGTAACTCGATTGGCTTTTAGGAGTTATGATGAACTGCAAGATTAAAAGCTCATGTCAATATAATAATATGATGTTCGGTTAAACATAAATTAATATGTTGCTAATTTAAATCGGCTGGGAATTCGCGCAGCATTTCAAGCGAACTATAATATGATTATAATTTCCGGGGTTTAAAATATAAGCGTATGAAGAGCCAGGCGAAATTCCAATTGGTGAAAATGAGCCCCTAGTTCGACTAAGGTGAGTTGGGGAATAAGGGTTCCAGAATCTTCATTTTGTAGAATAATTCACAGAATTCTACACAGCCATAACGTGCATTTATTTCGCGGATAAAAAATTGAAGATTAGAATACACGACACAACCATAGTCGACTAACGGAGAAAAGATAAAGTTTTGCTTGGCCTACAATATTAGAATATTTTTTCTTAAGGAGGTGGAAGAGTTTCGTGCGTCTCTTTGGAAATCCTTAAAATAGAATTTTTGGAAACATGTAAAGCCACTTTTGGAGATGAAAAAATTGCACCAATTTTAGGTTTTGAAGTTGAGAATTACTATAACTGCATCCCACCCCCCTTTTATAGTCGAGTAGTAGGTGAAAAAATTTCATTGAATTTTTCTACTCGACTCGTCTGAGTTTATCCCAAGAGCCTAGTAAGGTCACGGAGGGGGTTAGTTCGGATGTTGAGGTGGACTATTCTTAGAGGCAATCTCGTTGATTGTTAGAGTCTCCTCAAATTTATTCCGCTACAAATCCACAGAAGAAGGTACACGCTCGTATGTTATTGTTTTTATTATATTCATTAGAATCTGGTTCTGACTTTTTGTAATTGTTATTTTAATCTAGTAAAACCCATTGATGGCATAATGAGCCGGACTCTGATTATAATTACATAATTAAATAAGATGTTATCTGGCGCAAGCGAATATATTCGAGTCGAAGTTGATAAATAAAAACTAAGTGGAGCCGATCTGGGATAGATTAATATATTTAGTTACAATTAGATAATTTTAATTCGATTGGCAAAGTATGTTAATTAAATAATTAAATGATTAATTATTAATTATTTTCTAAAATAATCAATGTAGTTAAATCAGAAATATTTTTCCGAATTTTATGAATTTTTTGAGCAACAATTTATATCGGTTCGATTCAGTCGATTAAAGCGAAGTTTAAGTAAAGAATATTAGGCGTGCTACGTCGAGGTCAAATAGTTGGTATGCATGTGGTGACAAGTCTCGGTCCAGTAGCCCGCATCGCGCCCCGGACTTTAGTACCGTGGCATCCTTAGCGTGGGCGTCTGTAAGCATATGGTGCAGCGTCGTCGCTGCTGATGGCTTGGCCAGATTCGTCGGTGTCGTAATAAATCCGTGGCGTCTACATGATGTCGACTATTACGTAGGTATTAGTGTGGCGCTGAGATCCTTTTAAATCTGAATATTTATTTGATGGTCAATCTTACGGGCTCGCGCATTTGGGCTGCGTTTGGGCCCAGTTGGGCATTGGTTCGGGTTACCGAGCAGCAGCGTTAATAGGCTCTTTTGGCTTGGTTTTGGGTTTTTAAATTGTGTTAAACCCAATGTTGTTCAAATTAATATTTCGATATCAATTAAAATTATTTTAAATTAATTCCAAGTTGGAAATTAGTTTAATTAATTTCATTTAACTACGTTTAATAGTTGTAATTCGATTAGAAGTTATTTTAATTAATATTTGATATTAATAGTTAATTAATTCTAATTTGATTAGATTTGATAATTCGAATTGATTTAATTAAATTAGAAATCCATGACTATTTGATAATTGGAATTTCTTAGTAACATATAATCTGAGATTAAATTTTAATTAAAAGTGTAAATTAAATAAATAGTATTTTAGAAATACTTATTATTTAATATTAATTGTTAAAATACTTAAAATAGTTTAAATGAATATTTTACACTTATGCAATTAGATTGTATATTTCATTTGATGAATATACAATTTGGTACATAGAATGTAAAATATTCTTTAAACTTCCAGCTCACATATATTTATTTAGATTATTTGTGTGCCTTTAAACTATGATTTTTATCTATTATTTATGATATGCCTTAATTTTATTATTGAATAATTAGAAATGCATTACATAATATGATAATGGATAAGAAGGAGATTAGTGATATGACTTAGATGTATTTTTGGGAAATACGACCTGATTAATCTTTGCCTAAGATGAATGAGTAGAGAGATTTTAATTTATTATTATTTAAATATAAGTATAATTAATTAAGTTGAAGACTACCCAGGAGCCGGAGGTAGATGATAGAGATCGTCGAGTAGAATTAGGCGTAGTTTAGAGCTAGTCTAGATTTTATAGGTCATATCACGAGTCTTTATTAGTGTTATATTTATGCTTGTGTCATGTGATATAGGTCGTATCACGAGTCTTGATTCTAGGTCGTATCGCGATGCTGGCGGGTGGCGGTGGCGTCGACCATGTCGTCGTGTCAGCCGATGTCGGTCAAACGGGATTGACTTCGGTGGCTTTACGATCAACCGGTGTCCGTCGGCAACCACGTGGATACCGTCACTGTTGACGTGGCGTACCCAATTTTCGTCGTTCGCGTCATCACTAATGTCGATGAGCGCCCATTTGTTTTGTCGTGTATTTGGGCATTGAAATGGTTGGGTTGAATATTTCGACACTGTCATTACTTATTGGGTTCGCTGTTGGGCTTTAGCATTAGACTTTCATTAGGTTGCTCGTCTTTGCGAATTGGCCAACCACTTTTGGGCTTGTTTGACTTTAATGCAGGATTTAAATTGTTTTAAACCGTATTTTTCTCAAATAAATATTTCAATATCAATTAAAATTATTTTAAATTAATTTCAAGTTAGAAATTAGTTTAATTAATTTAATTTTAACTACTTATAATAGTTCTAATTTGATTAGAGGTTATTTTAATTAATATTTGATATTCAATTAAAATAAAGACTATCAATTAATTAATTCTAATTTGAATTGATTTAATTAAATTAGAAATCCGTATTGTTAGTAATTAGAGTTTCTTAACAAATAATCTGAAATTAAATTTTATTAAAAGTATAAATTTGATAAATAATATTTTAGAAATACTTATTATTTAATATTAGTTGTTAAAAAGGCGTAAAATAGTTTAAGTGAATATTTTACGCTTATGAAATTAAATTATATATTTTATTTGATGAATATCTGATAGCGTATATTTATTTAGATTGTTGAGGATTTTAAAATATTATTCTTGTCCATTAATAACATGCTTTAAGTTATTATTATTGGATAATGAGAAATGCATGCTATATATATTTGATAATAGATTAGAAAGAGATAAGTGATATGACTTAGATGTAGTTTTGGAAAATCGACTTGAGTGAAAGATTGCCCTAAGATGAATAGGTAGAGATTTTAATTTATTTTATTTGTGTAAATATAATTAATTGAAAATTGGAGACCAATAGGAGCCGAGGCGGATGATAGAGATCGTTAGAAAGCTAGAGGCGTAGTTTAGAACTAGTCTAGATTTTATAGTTCATATCGCGAGTCTTTGTTAGTGTTATTGTATGCTTGTAATGTATGTTATATATAGCGCTTGTGTGTATATATGCTTGACTTGATTATAAGGATAGTTAAAATATAACTAATTCATACATAAATTAAGTGTATTGTCATACGACTCTAAAGTTGGATTGAACCTAAATTTGTAATGTGACACCAAATTGGTAGGCGTATCATACTTAAGACTTCTCTTGATAGGGTGTTTATCACGATTCCCAATTATTAGATTTGGGCTATAAACATCAACCCGACTATGTCGGTGAACTTAGTTACTTAAGCGGTGATTTCAATTGATCGGACTTGGTCCGTTGACAAAAGTCCTTATGCGGTCCTAAGATGAACTTTAGTGACCGCCAAGAATCATGATGGTCATGATTGGTGATGGTGCACCTACCTATGTGATTGAGAGTTGAAATGTATGTGTGTTGCCGTTCGATTTCAGTCATGTAGGATCTTGGTATACTTAGTGCGTTTTAGTGGGATTGTAAGCACAAGTATTAATTCTATTATATGATTTCTAGAATTACTTATTATGACATGAATAACTAAGCTATATTATTTTTACATATCTTCTATTTAAAGTTACATAGCCCCTATGAATAATAACTCTAATATACTCCGGCTCCAACATGGAGAAATACGATATGCATGACCGCTTCTTCATTTGATGATCTGAGAACAAATCATGGATAATGATAAATACATAGCCGAGATAAGATAGGTAATTACCACTACAGTCTTAGATATTTATGTTGGACCTATATTTTTCACTTTCGACACGTGGGTGCTAGATGGGATGTGGCACTCCATTTAACAAATGGTATGTGATCTACATAATGGAAGAAAGGTGTCTACGAGATAAGATAGACCTGTGGGTAGGCAATGGAGCAAAAGTTGCGGCCATTCCTGCAGGATCAGTTTGTTTAAGTTTGCCAAAAAGAATGGTAATTAAACTAAACTATGTCTACAATGTACCTTCTTTGAGCAGAAACATCATTTTAGTTTCACAACTGGAAAATGATAGTAATGCCTCAATTAATGAAAGTGATTGTTTCATTATAGAAATAATATAGTTTATGAATACGACGTCTCGTCGAGAATGGTCTCTATGTATTTGATACAAGCGGCTAAGACCTCTGATATAAACAATAAGAGAAACACGGCAAATGGCTTGAATCCTTTCTATGCTTTGGCGGACTTCGTCACGTAAGTGAAGCATTAAGAGATTACATACTAATGATTTGGCGTATGCAGTTTGGAACCATATGATCAATCTGATCGTGTTTGCGGTACAGATGACGAATCACCTTTCACTAAGAATGGTGAGAGTGCAATAGATTTATTGGGTATCATAGATACTGATGTGTGTGGACCAATGAATACTCTGCTTGAGAGGTTACTGTACTTTATCACTTTCACTAATGAATACGGTGAATATAGTTACATATATCTACTAAAAAGCATGAAATAAAGCTTTTGAAAGAAGTTCAAAGAGTTTCAGAAAAAGCGTTGAAAACCAACTCAATAAAAGCGATTAAGGTGTTAGAATCTGGTATGAATTTAATCGTGATACTTGATTCATACATCCAGTTCTGAAATAATGTAAATTAATCTAAACATAAAATGACAAATGTAGCGAATACAGAATTCTTACATTTCAGCGAGGCGGATTGAACCCGATTCCCCACGTAGTTACCTCGGTGAAAGCCCCTCAAGATGCTCTTCAATGTTGTTCAACACCCGACGAGATGTCCTACAAGATTTGCCTTTGCCTGAGGGAATCGAACGAGGAAAGCAGACACTAGAGTTTAAGTGATGAAATGTGAATTGGAAGATGAAATCTTCCAATTCTCTCTAGAAGGGGGCGGCTATTCTATGAGGGGGTGGAGGTTTTTGTGATTCTTAATCATGAAAAACCTAATCCCCTCTTTAAATACCAAGTCCCAAAATTCCACTCGTTAAGCAACTCGTTAAGAAATCGGGTTGGTTTCGTTAGCAATTGGGCCGTTACTTGAACTTCCCTAATTAAATAATGAGTTACTAATTGGTGTTATTTTAATTAACTTAACAAGTCAATTCACAAAATGCCAGCGAGTCACTATCGAATAACTTATCAAGTTATTCATCGATCTCGATTGCTTAATTGATTAAACTTGCGAAGTTTAACCCGATTGATGTTCATCGACATATATATTTGACAATTTATAAATATTGAGAAATCGTTTCTCAATATCTGATCGTTTAATTTCATTCATGAAATATTATTCGAACTATCATTGTATGTGTGTGTGACATACAGGCTCAGATAATAGTAAGTTGTATAACCAATAATAATTGACCTATTATTATTATTATAGCGATTAATAGTAGATCACAACGATCTGTAGCTTACCCAAATTATCATGAGAACCAGCACTAGTAATATACCATTATTAAGGTGAACACTAAGTTCCGATGTCACATTTAACCAACCGGTAAAATGAATTGATCTGTGATTGTCGCGGGCACAAAGGAATCAATTCTAGGTGATTTCAACACCAGGTTCTCGATTACGATGGGGTGGAGAATACCTAAGTTATGTATTTGAGCGCATCTTAAGTGTGGTATTGTATCGTCTTTCGCCCGTTGGAACACCTCGGCAGGGATGGAGTATCGAGGAGAAATGGAGAACACTATTGGATATGGTTGATCCACTTGATGAAATTTTATTCAGTACTTGATGGAGTTTGGGATATCATTCACAAACTTCCATCGCTTTACTAAAAATGTCCAACTTCATCGACTACTAAGACCCATGAGATGTGGTTTTGGGGAACAGATCGAGATAGGTCGCGTGAGGATTTGGGGTAGTGGCGTATCGAGGTGAATAAGGATAAACTTGGACCCAAATTTGAGATATGTTATTCATTGGCTGCAAGAAAGAATCCATTGGGTATTATTTCTACCTCAAGAATGAGAACAAGATTTTCATTCTGAGGGTAAGTTTTCTTGAGAAGGAATACACAACCAAGAATCTGAAGAAGTGAGAATCTTGAAGTTGTTCAAGATAGTGAGGAAATTGATGTTGAAAATGTGATTCGCTTTCGGGAGGTGAGCGACTCTTATATAGAGTTCAACTTGATCCATGAGAACCGAGGTCGGGCAATTTGAGACTTCCTTTATACTACGAGGTTGGATAGAGGCTCGTCGGGAACCCGATAGATAGTATGGGGTAGCTTTCTTAATTGGTAATGAGCACTTGCCCCGTATGAAGAAGCCATGAAAAATCGAGAAGGCGATGAATGGCTTATAACCATAAAATTCGAAATAGATTGATGTACCAAAATAATGTTGGACATTGATGGATCTACCAGAAAGGTGTTAGACTGTCAGTGCAGTGGGTATTTAAGCATAAAGCGGATAGATGGAAATGTCCATGTTTATAAAGGGAAATTTAGACCTTAGTAGCCAAATGTTTTCAAACAAATTCAAAAGAATTGAATTATGATAAAACCTTCTCTCCATTTGTAAAGTTTAAATCTATTCGGTTATGTAGTCATTGACTTCTTATTATGATTATGAATCTGGCGAGATGGATGTGGATGTAAAGGCTATTCATAGCAGGGGAATCTAGAAGAGGGCGTGTACATGTCTGACCTCCGGGCTTTACGTGTCTAATGGACTAAGAGGTATGTAAGCTACAAAGATCCATTTATGGACTTAGCCGAACATCAAGAAGTTGGAATCTTCGTTTTGATTGAGTCCCGATCAAAGTTAGTTTCATTAGGCAGAGAAGATTCTTGTGTATACAAGAAAGGTTAGTGGGAGAAACATTGCATTTATAGTCACATTATAAAAATGACATACTTGATCATAGGAAACAACATGCATGCTTGAATCACAGGTGAAATAAATGGCTATGTAAGTGTTTACTACATGAAAGACTTAGGAAGCTCAATATATTCTTGGAATTAAGATCCGTAGAAATCGTCTAAAGACATATTAGATTAAGCCAAAACACTTATATTGATAAAGTGTTGAAAAGATTTAAGATGAATAATTTCAAGAAAGGAAACTTTTCCATGAGACATGGCATTACTCTCAGCCATTCCAATTGTCCCGTAAATGACTCTCGAAAGATGAGTGGTGGTGTTAGATTGTCATTAGCCGTAAGATCCATCGTATATGCCATGTTATGTACACACGTCAGTGTATAAATGCCTTTCGAGTACAACAAGTAAGTTACCAATCATGTCGGTGAAAATCAACTGGAATTGCTATAGGAAAACCATACTTAAGTACTTATGAAGGACTAAAGATATATTCCTTGTATACGATTAGGGGATAATGAATTCTTGATAGAGGGTTACACGTGCTAGTTTCAAGCGGATAGAGGCAGCCAGGTCGATCTCAATCTGGTTATATATTGCAGCGAGCGGTGGTGCGGTGTCTTGAGTACGGTAGTAAGTAAGGCATTGTGCACATTTCATGAAGGCTGAAGGAAGCTTGTTGGATCAAGAAATTCGTGAGTGAACTTGGAGTAGTACCTAGCATTGAAGATCGATTGGGTTATCTTGTGAGAACAACTTTGGAGCAATAGCTCGAGCTAAGGGCAGATCACATCACGAGATCAAATCATGTACTCGGGAGTATCGTCTTTATTCTAGAATGTCGATAGAGGAGATGTTAGGATATGTAGCGTCCGCTTTAACTAAAAAACTACCCCAATGGCTTATGATAAACATATGTATAATGCGGTCTTAAGGACATGGTTGAGTGGTCTTAGTCTTAGTGGGAGCTAGTGTTTTTTTATATGTCATAGATGATTGTAAGATAATACTTGAATTTTAACCTTCAAATTTAATAAAATATATCATTTATTTTTAAAACTATGATCAATATATATATATATATATATATATTTATGCGTCGTGCAAATTAGTAATGAAATTTATTTCATTCTTGATATAAAGTTTTCTAGTGAGGTCTTTGGAGTTAAGGACTCAAACAACAAACTTTTGTCTATCAAGCCTTAGAAAACAATGATATTGTGAGGTCCTTGTCGGTGTTATTTGTTGGAATAGAACACCGTTGATTAGTATGTGTTGATTGTCGATCCGTTTCTTGGATCGAGGAATGGAGAACTTTACTCCGATCGATCACATGGGTTCTGAGTGTGAAATGGTTTCAAGCTGTGATCTTTGGGCATTGACCGCCATGAGAACTTAGAAGATTGTATATTTGTGTGTCTGGTTCTGTGGAAACACTCTTAAATGGCGATTCACAGGCACAGTGACTGGTTGCACTTTATTGGGTATAATTACTTTGACCTGACTGCGTCTTCGCGTGGCGGAGGATTACAAAAGACTTGAATTACGTATACTGAGGTGTAGTTGTGAAATCTTGTACCTGAATGGGATTGAAACAACCCGGATATAACAGGTTTAGATTTTCGGGCCTGTGGAGAATTGATGGTGATTCTTGACTAGGCTCGATCTTATCTTGAATCAAATCAACCCCATTTTCCTAGAAAAGCTCTGATCACAAAAGTTTGGTGACATAAATCTTACCATGGGTTATTTGTTGGAAATGGGTATCTGAGGATCATAATCGGATGTAATCAATTAGTAAGTAATTATTTTACAAATAATAGATCGATGGCAGAGTGGGAATGCGGAAATATGAGACGTTAGAGCTCATAAATATATGTCATTGATCGAACAATTAGATTGTACAACCGATTATTACATTTAAGTAATAATAAGTTCAAATATATGTTAATTGTTGGACAATTAATATATTATGTATCTCGATTGACTTTAGGGGTTATGATGGCTTCTTGAGCTCCCATTCCATGAAATCTATATATTAATATGATGTTACATTAAAAATAAATTAATATATTGCTAATTTCGATCAAGACTAAGAGGTCTGACAATAAAATGAGTATATCTGATTATAACGGGGTTTTAAAATATAAGCTGTATGAAAGAGTATTGGGCGAAATTCAGTGGTGGAAATCGCCCTAGTTCGACTAAGGTGAGTTGGGTGATAAGGGTTCCGAAATCTTCCTTTTGTAGAATAATTACAGAATATTCTACCTAGCCACTTAACGTGCCTTTATTTTACGGATAAGAAGTGAGAAGATTCTAGAATACCCCAAATTACTCATAGTCGACTAAATGGAGGAAAAAAGGAGAAGTTTTTGCTTTGAAACTCTAATATTCTAGAATATTCTTCTTAAGGAGGTGGAAGAGTTTCGCGCATTTCTTTGGAATCCTTAAAAATGAGTTTGAGCCCTATATAAATGCCACTTTGAAGATGAAAAACTGCGTCAATTGCCAACTTTTGGAAGTTGAGGTCTCTCTCCCCGTACTTAGTCGAGGTAGTAGGTGGGAAAATTCCATTAAATTTTACATCAGCCTCGTCTACAGTTTAATATTTTAAAAGAGGCGTAGTAAAGCTGTGAGAGTGCGTTCATGCGTTGTTATTGAATTATTCTTAGGGCAATCTCTATTGATTGTTCAGAGTCTCTGAATGTGGCAACATTCGTGCCAATATTATTGAAATAGTATACTAGTTCTTTCGATTGAGTATTTCGAGGAGAAAAAAAAATTCAAAAATAGTGGAAATAATGAATGGGTGGGTTGGTAGTATATTTCGATTTTAAAAATTTTAAAGTTTAATCGAATGAATATTGACATTATTTGGGTGATATAATGTGAGTATATAAATTAAATGTTAATGTTTGGAAGTTGGTTAATAGAGATAAGTTAAAGCGAAGTATTGATTGAATTAAGCGATCGGGTTTCATAACAATGAGCCCAACCGTTTAAACCCCAAAACCAACTTGGCCCAAAGAAATCATTTTTTCCCGATTAGTAGGCAGGCGTGAGTTCTTTCCACCCCCATTTTGATTTTAACAACTGAATTTACTCCGTTTATGAGCTTTGGACCTCAATTACTTGGGAGAGTTTCTCCTGCATCGTCTCGTCTTTTCAAGGTAAAATATTCGATCTTGTTAAGTATTTTGTGAGATCTCCAGTTGACTTTTGTTGACTTTTTGTATTTGAATTTTATTGCTCCAATTGATTAAGGTTACAATTAGTTATTCTTGAAGAGATGATATATCGTGTTAAATGTGGAATTTAGGGCGTTTAGGGCCGTTGACTTTTTTGGAATTTTGGGTTGACTTTCTAAAATGTTGTTGATAATTATAAATATATTGTGGGCAGTTGTGTGATTGTTTTGAGGTGAAATTATGAGTATTAGATTGTTGGAGAGTATATATGTTGAAATTAGTTTTATTAGATTGTGAAATTAGTAAACGGGCTTGAGTTTGAGGTTATTAGAAATGGGTTTGATTAGTTGGAAAAGTTGATATTTTTGGGTTGATTGAAATTGGTTGATAATGTTGGGTATTTTAGTTAAGGTGTTGATAGATTATGGGATTTGTCGAGATAGATGAATTCATAATTTAATAGTCATTGAAACATAATTAGCAATCATGCTTATCGATTTGTAACTAAAATGGGTTGAAAGTCATAAATTTATTAATTAAGATAAGGGTTTAAATTGTTGCGGTAGTAATTGTCATTCGGGTGTTTGATTAGGCATTAGGTGTGGGAAAACGCTTGGATTTGATCGGAGCAGGGACGTTCTTGTGCGAACGAGGTGATACTTTATCTCAGCGTGTATTACCTTATGTACTTACTTCAAATGGTATCAAATATAACGTAATATGATTATGTGAGAATGGTATACATGTATTAATTCTTGGTAAGGTATGTGTGAGCCATAATATGATTATGTGACTGATGCGGCGTTGAAGGTAAGGCAAGGAGTAAGTGATGGCTTAAAGAACTCCCTTATATTCTTGTTATAGTTACGTGGCCTTGCTTCGGCACTTTTGTATTCTGTGGCCTTAATGACACTTTGTATACATTGGCCTTGTCGCTTTGCAGGATTTATCGGCCTTGTCGGTGGTTGTGATTGATTCTGGGTGTGTCTTGTGTTAATTTCGCTTTTAATGTTGTTGGGAGTAAAGTAGTTGGTTGTTGAAAGGTGTTGGGTAGGTTATGTATGACTTTGGAGGTAGCTTGAGGTAAGTAGTAGCTTGGCTCTGCCGACTTACGTATTTTCGTTCTGCGGCCTTGTAGGCATTTGTAATTGATTGGCCTTGTCGGTGACTACGTTGCTATGCCACGGCCGGCGTTTAAGATTGGTATGATTGGGAGGCGTTTTTATCATTGCGTTACTATTGTTGGGTGTTGAGTAGTGGTTGTTGTGAGGTGATGAAATTTAGAGTTATACGTATCTTTGAGGTAACTTGAGTATTAGGAGATGACCACAGAATTGGGATGGTTGTGGGTTAGGTGGCTACATAAGAGCGTTGTTTATCGACTTATACTTGATTTATAAGAGCATTGGTTATCATTTATGCCGCTATAAGGCGTTGTTTATCGACTTTATACTTCGGTATAAGAGTGTTGTTTATGAGTTTCTTGATTATAGAGCGTTGGTTATCGACTTTATACTTGATTATAAGGCGTTGTTTATCAGTTTATAGCCGGTATAAGAAGCGTTAGTTATCGACTTTATCTTCGGTATAAAATGATTGATTATCGACTTTATAGTTCGGTATAGGCGTTGCTTGACTTTATACTTGATTTACATAAAAGGCGTTCTTTGCTCGACTTATACTTCGGTATAAGAAGCGACTTTATAACCGGTAAGGCGTTGTTCTCGAGCTTTATGCCGGTATAAGGCGTTGTTTATTGCTTTATGCCGGTATAAAAGGCGTTAGTTATCGGCGTTATACTTTGGTATAAGGCGTTGTAGATTGGCCCAGTTGAGAACTTTATGTCCATCGAGTTAGAATCCGGATGGTATCTAGTTGATAGTGTGACTAGAGTATAGCTTTGTGGGGTTTACATGTTGTAATTACATGTGGGTTTATCGGTGTTAGTCGGAAGAGTCATTAAGTAAGATTTAAATTGTGGTAAACATATAAAATATAACTCTTAGGCGTATAGTCTTTAAATAGGTGAGAGATTTAAATTATTCTTATTTGTCGATAAGGTAGGTTAGCAATGGCATTTATCATTCACTTCGGCTTTTTAGGCGGCTCTATTTTCCATGGGCGGGCGTTTATACGTGGTTGTGCAGGATGACCGAGATGCATTGGCGAGTAGGCTGCGTACCGCCCGAAGATGGCGATGGTGGTTGAGACCTCAGCAGACATACTTTGCTCTTCTTAAAGTTTGTTGTATGAAATAATTATTGTTGTCTCGTGTTGTAAAAACAGTAGTTTGATATTATTACTTATATTATTACTCTTGATTTGTTGTATTGTTAGTTAGTTGTAGATGGGCCGAGTTGTATTGTTTATTTATGATGTTAAATAAAATCGTTTTTTGTTATCGAAAATCGTTGGTGACTACGATTATAGAGGTTGATAATGATTACGACCTCGGGGCCACGCTTTGGCCTTGGTCGTTCATCCAGTTATTCATGCAAATCCTTGAAGAAGGTATACACTTGTATGTTATTTTTATTATATTAATTAAATTACAGTTCTGGCCTTTTTTGTAATTGTTATTTGTCAGCCAAAACACAAGCAGAGACACATCTAAGTTTTGTTATTTACCATTTGGATGCTAATTGTCACTAAGCCCAATTGATCATTTCGAGTTAAATAAAAACAAGCTGGCTCGACTACTTCCGTCGTCCATTTCTACCATTAGATTAAAAAAATTCATCTATTATTTCTCATTTAGTTAGGGGTATTTTCGTCTGCTCAAACAAAAAGTTTTGCTCATGTTCCCTAACTAACAAATGACAAATAAATGAAACTTGAGTGATGTCGAAGGCGTTTGTCGATTTGTTTTTCATATTTGGAGCGAGTGTTCGGTTTGTTTTGATAACACAACAACATACTTACCACGTCTTACTCTTATAAATAGGGTGAGGGGGATGGTGTCTGTTCGCTTTGTGAAAATGGAGACTGTTTCCAGTTTTGGGTCTAGTTTAATCTCGATTCCAATCGAGCAGATTTCCATGTCAGCTTGGTTTTGAACGAACCAATCCATGTAGCAAAAGTAACCAGCTCGTTAAAAAATCTAAACACAAACAATATCTGCCAACAAATCTTGTTCAAGTCCGCATAGCTTTTAGGGGAGCTGATGCACATACTCTTATGTTGTACGCTCTTATGTTGTACGCTCAATATATTATGTTTGTGAATCAATAAACCACCATAATCTCAAATTGCCAACACTAAGTTTCAATGGAAAAAAACATTGTGAAGAAACAAAGCCTCGGCCGTCAGAAAATCGAAATCAAGAAAATCTCAAAGAAGACAAAGTTGCAAGTCTCTTTCACGAAAAGACGTAAGGGTTTGTTCAATAAAGTTGCAGAGTTGCATAAGGTTTGTGGCGTAAATGCCGCCGTGTTCGTGGAGTCTCCCGGCGGGAAGCCCTTCTCTTTCGGGACCCCGTCGACACAATACTTCATCAACCACTATCTCAATAATATTTCATCTCAAAATATCGTTACTGCAGAAGTCAATCATGTTTCTGAAAATAAACTATCTGTTGAAGAATTCTGGTGGAGCAAGTCAATTAACGATTTGGGTTTGCAAGAACTTGAGGAATTTAAGGAAGCTTTAGAAGATTTCAAGAGTAATATCATGGCTAAAGCTAATTAATGTGATTTGTTTTAAGACTAATTTTAGTTAAACCCAAGTGCAATTACGTAGTATTAATCAGAAAGCATTGTAATAAATTTATTGTGCGAATTGTAGTTATTACAGATGTACTAGTTATTCAATTTGATTATCATAATTGCATTTAATTAATAATGATGTTGTTGTGTATTTTATTTTCCTTGTTAAAACTGTAACTTTTTATAGTTTTTTTATGTTTTATGATGGTATTATGGAAGAATCTAAATACAAGGATTCTAACTTGCCGCAGTTTTAAATTCCCCTTTTCATTTCATATATAAAATTTCCGAAATCTTACATGACCGTAAAATGAAGAGGCTTTCTAAGTATCTGCATGTGAAGTAAAACTATTTCTCGTGTAAAACATATGATATACAATAAGTATCATATATAGTACATGAAATTATACATATTTCTTGTCTTTCATATGTAATATATCCTTTACCTCTATGTCTGTAAAAATGAGGCTTTATATCGTGTGGAGCATGTCACGTATAGTCAATTCCATTAATGTAGAACATGAAACAATGTCTTCATAATTCATATCATGTACGATATATGAAACAGAATAATTAGGAAATTAACTCTGGATATAGTTTACCATGTTCATAACAAGTGAATTAAAACAAGATTAAATTATTACTTTAATTAATTATGGAAATGTATTGTATTGTAGTTGTCCATCCTTGTTCTATAAGGCATCATCAAATTATCTACACTCCGATCATGCTTAGCCTCCCAATAAAGTATTTATGCCTGTGTGGGTATGGAAAAGTTGTTACTCTCTGACATATGAAGCTGCAAAGGAATACTATGTGATAATAAACATAATTTAAAATTTAAAATTATAAGTAGTTAATGTAAATAATATGATCATACCAATATGAAATGTGAATCACCAGAGACATGTCCTAATAAAAGCTGTCGCAGCCGGAGGTTCGCTCGGCCAGCACAATTACAGGAACGCATGTGAGGTCGCATGTACGTCCTTATGAGACAAGGACCATATTGTACCTTGTAACAATGATGTGGCCTACCTCCCGCAATGTCATTCAATTGAAAAGTGGCGCATCATCGGCATCAAATAAAGCTATTTTGAGGAAAGACACATTCAAATCTTCGCCCAAGTCATAATCTTCGATAAATCCTTACATTAGTGCGGTTCCATCTGACATTCCTTTATCACTACAGCGACTCGTTACCATTTACCATAAATATGGAGTGCTACATCTCTATAACCACAATTTCCATCAGCTTTGACATCCACAAATCCATCAACAAACGGAATAATAAACGACATCAAATCGGCACTATATGACGAAGTATGTATATCAAATATGCCTCGGCCTTTTGAAAGAGATGTAGAATTAGAAGAGTGAATGGTGAATCATTTTGGTAGGTTTAATTGGCGGACTTGGTGTCGGGTGTACTGAATTTGATCTATATGATATGAAGGCGGATTGGGTTAATCTGATAAGCGAACATCGAGACCTCATTTATCATTTGGATGGTAATGTTGTTGAAATTCCAAAAATATGCTATGTTCTCCCAATCGAGCGGTAATCTTGCACTACAACTGTAGGTAGGAGATTAGCTTTTGAAAGATGTTCGAACTCTGGTATCGCTGACTACGGATCTGACAGTAATTGTCTTCAAAAGTTGTCTTTGGAGAGAAGCTGGAGCCTTAGGTAGTGCATTCCATACATCTTGAAATTCATTCTTGCGAATGCCTTCCTCAGTTGGATTGTGATCTATTTCAATGTCCAGCTTCTTCCAAAAATTATGAAATGAAGAAAGTTTGATGCTCTCACTAGAGTATTTAGTGAAGGTAATCTCATGATCACACGGGATTCCATATTGTTGCTTCTATAATAACAACCACAATTTGACTCGTTCACAATGTTTTCCTTGTTAACCCCGTCGAGACACCTCGAGTCTAAAATATCCGAGGCCAGCGTGATACGCAGGCCAGTATGTCAACTATCTGATAGTGGTGAATTCGAGAATTTGAAAGGTATGTTGTCCTCATCGAATATAAAATTAATTTGAGGGGAACATACGAAGGAGAAATAATAAGGTAAAAATTATATTATTTCTTAGAAAAGCGAGGATCGAACCCTGGTGTCCTATTTGGATAAAGTATCGTCTTCCGTTGAACTATATGAGGTTTTGTTCAATTTTACTATACATTATCTACATACTACAAATTTAGGTGTGTCCTAGGACCCCACAAGACACCTCTCAGCTCCGTCCCTGCTATACAAATGAAGTTTTCTATATGGCAGAAATTCTGCTTTTGATTGTTTCATAGATGCCTTAATCTTGATGATTTGTATATTCATTATTTCAGTTGCCGTTTTGAACATAGTATCAAATGTGCATGATATAGACCCCAAAACATTTTCAGTCTATTATGTTCACTTTCAATGTAACATTAAGATTATGTCATATAGAGTTATGTTGTTTCAGACAAATTGCATGTAAGATTTATGTTGTTTCATACAGTGTACATGAAACTTTTATATTGTTTTCTTCATAATACATGAGACAGATTTGTTATGGTGAATCGTGCAATCATTCATCTGTCTTGGTATACGCTTTTTAAAGTTAATAGAAGCATATATACCCATCAGTGTCCACTCTGATTTAGACTGATATTCAATGACACAGGAAACAGCTATTTAGGCACGTGATGTCGTAAGTTGTGTAATTTTTATTTTAGATCCTTATAAAGTTTTCATATCCTTGCAAATAGTACAGGGTATATTTGCATTTTCCTCTCATTCAATGATTCATTGATAAACTTTGTTATGTAAATTAGGGAGAATTATTAGCTACATTAGTTGTACTATCTTGACCATTCTTGTAATATAAATAGTGGATGTAGTGATCCACTAAAGAAAATCAATTGGAAATCGTGTTCTTGAGTTTGGCAATGTAGAGCCTTATGGGATGGTGTATGAATTATGATGCGTTGTTGGCATTGTACAATTGGTTGGGTAGCTTTGAAACAATGCCTAATATAGCAACTAGCAAGTTGGAAAACGCTGTTGGTTAGGCATCATGAGGTATCAAATCGGTTACCAATCCGGCCATCCCCTAGTCAGCTATAAATTTGTTTTTTCATATTTTGGAGCCAGTTCTGGGTTTGTTTTGATAACACAACATGTTTCTAACACCTCTAAGAATCACACCTAAGTAGGATGAGGGCAGGGCGAATTTAGATGAATCGAAGTGATGGTTCAAAATATACATTAATTGTTTTTTTACCGTATTTGATAAGAAAATCAAAATTCAAATGAAGAATATTATATTTACATGAACATTTAATAAATGACAGTATTGTAAAAGTTGTAGAGAAATATGTCTTTAGAAGATAAACGATTTAATAATGAGTAAATCATATAGGTTCATAAATAGCAAAAAGTTGAGAATTTTTTAAACAACAAAGAGTCTTAAAAGTTAAAAATTTGGAAGTTCTTAGAAATTTGAAGCAGCTAACTCTTTTTGTTGGCGTAATTTAATTTCTTGTCGATTAATTGCGATTTTTGGTATTCGATTGAGCAATGTGAACGATATCATCAAGTTCATGGGTGGGTGTAAGTCGAATACTACACATCAGCCTTACGAGAGCAGGGAGGTTGTTTCCACTTCTTTGATCTCGAATTCATCGAAGCGAGACTCGTGTCGGCTCGGTTTTTGAAATGAGCAATTAGGTAGTAAAACTCGAGACAACCCGTTCGATAAAAATCTAAACACAAAGAACTGCCAATAAACCTTGATCGAGTCCACTTATGTTCCACGTTCTAACATTACACATTACTCATGAAAAGAATGAAATAATTTAATCCAAACACCCAATTAACCATTATAGGTCGATGATTTGAAAATTAGTATTTGGAGCCATATGTTTGACCTGACTCCTTTAGGAAAGTTATTCTAAATTTGCAATAAATAATCTAGTCTTTGACTCTTAGCTTTAATTTGCAAATTGCAATATGACATCGAAATTGTTTCAAGCTTTTGACTAATAATTGTTTCCGTCTTATTCACTCCAACCCAATGTAAATACAAAGAATGAATGTACTATCATACAAATATAATGTTTTATAGAGTATTCTCATCTAAATAGATGACATAATTACAATCAGTTAATAACAAAAAGAATGAAAGTTAGAGATGCTAGTATTTACAGAAGAATACAGCAATATCCAAGAGACCCTAAACTAGTTAATGGATGGTTTCGAACTAGGCTATGAAGTTATCTACCTTCATCCATAGAAGAATATGATATCGAATTTCTCGAGTAATCCTCAACCATACTGTTTCAGGCAGAAGTTTTGCTAGTAGCAGTAAGGGTTGTATTCCCATTCGTATTATCTGTAAATGCAGAGGTGGTTGTTGACCACATTCCTCTTCGGCCTTGAAGTGCGGGTTGTCCAGGCTGTGGTAAAGTGAAAGAATCGCTCGACAACATTAGGTGAATAGAATTCATATCAGGTCTTTTTGCCCACATAGCTTGACAGCTTAGCAATCCTATTTTAATGCACATTGCAATTTCGTCAGGATCTATCTTAGTAAGTGTTGAATCAACAAGTTCCAGACTCCTGCCGGTTTGAAAAAGTGTCCATGCCTGAGAAAGAAAGTTAAAACTATAAATTTCATAGATAATAGGTAATTAGAAGGCAATAATGTTGATTTAAAGAAATATTGCCTTCTTTTTTATATGAAAGAATTCACTACTATATCTTCTGACAAATTGTTCCTTAATTGCATAGTTGATTTTCCAATTTCTACCCTTAAGAAAAATTCTTTCAAAATTTAATTTTGTCATGATGCTTCCCAAACTAGTTGAAACAATGCACAGCTCAAACTCCAAATGGCTGGCCTAGTTATAATGTATACCCTATAGCATATATCAGCCAAAGTACAACATATTAACGCCAAGTCATTGCTCTACATTTATAGGCGACAGATCAGAAGATTTCAACCAATAAAAAAGCAGGGAGTGAAATATGTACCGTGGCTCAATCACGAAAGAGATTATCATAGATAATCAGTTCTTTACTACATTGATGAAAAGACTCCATCAAATGCAGTTACAATGACTGAGATGAGTAGTACTTACGGGTATAACAGATAGCTTCTAGGAAACCATAAATGTTCAATACTCCACCCAGAACTCACCCATTACATGCTGAGCAAACAACTCGATACAGAAAAGCATAACCTTATTTAGTCCTCCTGACACTATAACTATGAAAACCATGGTCAGGTCGGAGCGTTTGATAGCACCGCACAATACATGTGATAACAACAATCATGCTGGATCAAGTAGCAGACATGATGAGCTTCTATGTTGTGGATGGTTAAAAATACTTAACAATGACTACGAAGATGAAAATTCTACTGGAGAATTGGATAATCTGTAGATAAGCTTACATAGTACAAGAGGTCTGCCCTTTCTACTCCAAGCCGGCCTTCAAAATTTTTCCTTCCACTCACAATTTCCAGGACTAAAATGCCAAAACTGAACACATCTGTCTTCACAGATAAGAATCCGCGCATTGCATACTCGGGTGCCATATAACCACTACATTTAACAAGATTAAACTCTTAAAAAATATGAATAGCCAAGGAGAAACAAGTCTAACAACGTGAACGATAATACAAGGAAAAAGATAAGAACCACTCACTGTGTACCGGAAATCCGAAATGTATTTAAGTGTGTATCTTCTCCAGGAAAAAGCCTGGCCAAACCAAAATCCGAAACCTTTGGGTTCAATTGCTGGTCAAGCAATATATTACTAGCTTTGATATCCCTATGAATGATCCTTTCAGGGGCTTCTTCATGAAGATAGAGAAGAGCTCTTACTACACCTACAATTATCTGAAACCTTGTTGCCCAATCCAAGGATGGACTCTTCTTCTTATCTGAAAATTCGAAACTATATCAACTCATGTAGCCATTTTGTAAAGAAGTCAGTGAGATAATCCGATTAAGTAACTTTTCAACAATAATATGCAGTCTACCAAAAAGGAAGTAATCAAGGCTCCGATTAGGCAGATATTCATAAACAAGCATCTTCTCTGGTCCTTCCATGCAACATCCGAGCAACTGTACCAAGTTCTTATGTTGAATCCTCAATAACAATTTCACCTCATTCGAAAATTCTCTAATCCCCTGACGAGAATGTTCAGACAACTTCTTGACAGCAATTTCTTGCCCATCTGGCATTAAGCCCTGGAAAGAATATAAGTAAAAACGCCTTTTTAACTGAAAGTTTACAACTTTGATAAGAATCTGATCCTTGTTAATAATCAATCTCCAAAGGACCAATCAATTTCAAAAGCATTAAGAGCTAATTTTACAGGAACCATTTGAAAGAGAAGTAACTTTCCTTCAAAATGATCAACAACCAAGCAAAAAAACAATATCAGCAGTGCTCAATTTCATGAATTAAGAAATATAGACAAAAAAGTTCCAATCTTTAACAAATAATAATCTGACCCTTTGGTAAAAAAACTATGATCACCAATGAGAACTATACCTTATAAACAGGGCCAAACCCACCATGTCCACTTTCATGAATCAATAAATATAGACAAAAGGTTCCAATGTTTAACAAAAATAATCAATTTCAAACTACCCAAATTCAAGAATTCATAAATATAGACAAAAAAATTATAATCTTCAACAAAGAAATCAATTTCAGTACTACCCAACTTCATAAATTAACAAATACTTACAAAACACCCAATCTTTAACTAAAATAAGCTGACCCTTTAGTTAAAAAAATGTGATGAATAATAATAACTATACCTTATAAACAGGGCCAAATCCACCATGTCCAAGCTGATTTAAGTCAGAAAAGAAGTTAGTAGCAAGCTGCAATGTTTGTAGTTGAAAGAACAAACTTGAAGATTCTTGACCAGTATCATCTGCATCAGTTTCTTGTCTCCTGCTTCTGAGCAGATTATTAAAGCAAGCAAATAAAATGGAGAATAAACCCATAATGAATAAATACATGAAATTTCAAGAATTATGGAAAAAAGTATTTGCAGTAGAATTTTTGCAAATTATATAGATGGTTTGTGACAATTAGTACTAATACTAAAACTCAAAAAAGTGTACATACATTTGTACTTTTCAGCTCCATGAAGGGGTCTACGTGGACTTCTTGACTTCCTGTTTTTTATCATTATGAGGTCAATGGGTTGTCCTTTCAAAACAAGATTATTATCTACAGACTACAGGCACGTAGGCAGGGCCGGCAGCGTATCCGCTTAATACTTCATCCGAAAATTTTGAATCATTTGTCCATAATATCAAATATGTGATCGTATTTGAGTATGTCCCATTATAGTCAACAATCATTAAGTATCCAATCTTTTTTTATTTGGTATGTAAATACGTGACTTGTTTAGTATGGTTTTAAGCGTAGTTAGAGTTTATTATTATTAAATTTCAAGTGCCTGAGTCGTCTTTCGAAGAAGAATAGCGATTCTTGGTCGCGTTAAAAAGTTGGATTCAATATATATAAAGTATTGGTTTATATCCGGACGTGAAGATGCATGCGGTGCTTATTCAATTGATGTGGTTAACGCTCGACTCATTGTAGCTTGTTCAAATTTGATATGTAAATTGTTAGATAATCCGTTACTAATTCGATATTCGACAAAAAATATCATTTGAGTACCATCTCGGACAATGAGCGTGTTTGGCTAATGTACAAAAATTTTGGCACCCAACATAGTGCAAATCAAACTTATAGTTGTTTTTAAAAAACTCTGATGCAAACTTTTCTGAAACATTTTTAGTAGTTTGGCCAAAACAAAATATTTAATGCCATTGGAAGCCTTGTCAGTATTAACGTTAAATTTGCTCGACACTTCATTAAGTCAAATTCTTCGTCATTCGTCATTAAATATTTTTTAATGAAAGTTGCTTATGTATGTTGTTCATACGATATGAGAGAAAATATACAATTTATAATTATTTTTTATTATTTTTTTATTAAGTTGTGTATATCGTAAAGATAAAACGTTAATTACATAAATGATGTCTTTATAAATTAAATTTTAAACTATAAACTTTATAAATTATTGTTATTCAAATAGATAAAAAAAAAATTCATTATAAATTATATTAGGCAAACAAGTCAGAACAAATTTGACAACTTATAAGTTATCTACTTATAAGTGCCATAAGCTTAGCCAAACACCCTCAATATCGCCTAGTGTAGTGTATTCGAGTAGTAAGAAATTATTGGACATAAGAAATAATCAGATAATTATTGACTAACACTTCCAAGTTTAGCTATATACAGTTAAACTCGACTCGATCCTTACTCTCTTGTCACAAATTTAATGATGTGGAAAATTTGGAATATGGAATTCCATAATCCATAGTAATAATTAATGTACCTCCTTTTTATGTCGTGGACTATCTCTATCCATGGACCATTCAAATGTTGTTTGGTGATCATATCAAATTATTGGTTCATGTATTTGTGAAAATACACGGACATCTTTTAACACTAGATCAATATTTTATGATTATTGCTGTTAGTGGACCGGATAAATCGAGGATTCGGTCAAAAAATGAGATCGCAAATATTCGGTCGATATGAATCGGTTCGGTTCAGGTCGTTTTCTTGAATGGAATGATCGAAGATCAGATAATTACCATAAGGGATATAAAGGAATCACTCCTTTTAACCCTCGCTATCTTTCATCGCTTTTGCTCCCTTGTTGTATATTTCTATTTCTTAATTTTTTTTATGGTATATCTGGTGGTGTTTGAAGTTTGAGCAATGAGTTAAGATTTTTTCATTTTATTCATTTAGATTCTTTTTTTATTCATTTTTTATATCTGTTCATTATTTTTTATCCTTTATGGTGTACCTGTTTCATTTCCATTCTCATATGTTCCCTGAATAATTTTTCAAATTCAGATAGTAAGGTTTAGTTTTTTTTATTCATTTTCAATTTTGTTATATTTTCATTTCAAATTTGATTTTTTATTTTGAAGATTTTTTATTTTAGGGGTTTCAATATTTGATTTATATTTTGGGGGTTTCAATTTTGAGAATTTTAATTAGTGATTTAATTTTGACAATTTTAATTTTAGGGTTTCAGTTATAATTTTTAATTTTGGATTTTGGGTTTTTTTGGGCGGACCGGTATCTGCCCGATAATTACGGATCCATTTTTGCTTAGAAAATATCGCGGAATTCACGTCGGTTAGGATATTAACCTCTTGATCCGATTCGCGGTTATGCTTCGTCACAGAATCGGCAGGATTGGTATAACTACTTATAACCTTAGACCATGTATAATGATTTTATTTTTAACATCCTTTTTTTCACTTTCCATCACCATATAATTTTATCTTTTTCCACCTAATAATTCAAGTATTCAACAACCATTCAATTTTTATATTCTACGATGATTTTGTTTAATAAAATTCAACACCCTTCCAACTTATCACCATCTTAATTAATTTTTTTGATGTTCAAATTAACTTGATCAAGTCTCTATTTATAGAGTAGAAAAAATGATAAATTTTGATATAATTTAAAAAAAAATTATTTATTATGAAATTATTAATTCCAAATAATTAGAATGGGATAAAAAAAAAGCAAGCCAACTAGGCTCCATTCGGTGACCTTTCAACATGATTGAATACATAGTGTATTAGACACCTTATTCAATACTCCATTATTTTGATTAAGTACTTAAAAAAATAAATTCAACATCCCATTGTATATGGTCTTACTAGATAAATAATCCGATTTTCTATTCCATTCAACTCATCAGCCATATCATACATAAAAACTTTATCGGTAAATGATAACCAACACCATTAATGTTTGACTTTCTTTCCACTAATTATATACGAAGAGTCTAGTCTGTGTGAATTATTTCATTATCTTTATAATAAAAAAATTCATAATTATTGGTATAATATATTCAAATTATGCAACATATATATATAAATATTTTCACGTTTGATGATGAAATACGAAATGAATGAGTAAAAGAAGATGAAGAAAAAATAAAGACAAAAAGGAAAAAAGAAAGAAGATGAAAAAGTTCTGTGGAGAAAATGAAATTGTGAGGAGTCAGGTTTAGAACTTCTGAGGAATTTAGTAAGCGTGGTCTTTATAAAGTCTGGCGTATTTTCCACGCTAATTGAGTAGAATTATGTAGATCATGAGACATTTAAATGCGATGTGTGTTAGTTAATGAAAAGAAATGTGAAATCATTGATGGCCTTATTTTAGATGAGCATAATGCGATCGAATATGCCCAATTATAGGATGATTGACGGTGTATAACTATGCAGAACTGCACTTACAATAATGCTCCTAAGATAACCAAGGCTTAGCACAATAGTTGCTCCATGCAGCTCAATGGGAGTGCGGGTTCGATCTGAGAGTGCTATAAAACATTACCATAAAAAAAAAATAATGCTCTAAGATGAGGCTCAGAGACGGGACAGTGATATCACTTTTTATTTTCTCCTTGTGATAATTATTACAGAGTAGATAGGATTTGTAGTAGTATGTTGTTCATGGAGAGATTCTGGTGTTGAAATGATTGTGAAAAATTCTTATGAAAACAAAGAAAAACGTCATTTCGTGAGGTATAATGAAATTACATTCATGGCTTTACTTGTAACCATATTAAGTGTTTAGATATTATATATGGTATAGATTTTGAGTCCACGAGGGAGGCACGTCAGCCAGACGTCAGGTAAGCCGCTTCTTGATGCCTGCTTGTCAGCGTGGGACGATCCACAGCGGCCCAGCCAGTAGTGGTGTTGAATCAGGAATTCGTGCGCCAGATGTTCTTGAGGTCTGCAGCTATCTTTAGGCCCATTATGGGTGGCTCTGGACTGTCGAGGCACGTACCGGATAATCTCGCGTGGTGATAGGCCTTAGTCTTGGCCTGCGTTGAGCGTATCAACGGTATAGATTTTGATTATCCTAGTTTAAACCACCCAACTTCAATCATTAGTACTCCGTATTCTTTTAATGATCAACCATACCACCTAACATGACAAATTCATTGATTAATAATTATGACCATCATTAACGTTTAACTTTCTTTCCATTTCAATCAACCTAGTTTAAAATCATCCAATGTCAGTTATTACTATTCTTTTAATGATCCTCTTATTGGTACTTCGGTCAAATTTGCTCTAAATTATAAAATCAACATCTACATCAAAGGTAGTTTTTAATTTTGAAATAAGTTTAATTCATAAACATATGAGTATTCTTATAAGGAAAAATAACACGCCATTAGTTGGTCAAAGCATGGTGAAATGCGTTACTAATTTACTACTCTATCGACAAAGCTTGAATTATATACCGTTACGTTTAAGATTTTATTTTTATTTGTAGTCACAAATTGACCACGGAATCTCTTGATCCCATCCAAGAAAATGAATCAAGACATATGGAAGGATTCAAATTTTCATTCACTTGTCATTTGACCATACTTTTCAGTTTTCAATATCTCACCCGGCTATCTTTCGTCCAAATTATATATTCCACCATTCCTATTTAACTTATATTAATAGTTAATAAAGAGCAAATTCAATTCATATGCCTTTGGGTTTTCTAGTACTAACAAATGTGAGAAACTGTCACTAATAATGGTCCATTAAGGTTTTCATCTTGAGGTATCTTGAGGTATTATGAAGGAGTTAATTGTGAAATAATGTATTTCTCAATTGATTATGGTGGGACTAGAGTTTTCATTTTAACCACTTCAACACAGAATCTTTTTTTTATGAAAGTCAAACGTACACTGTATGAAGAGGCCGACGAGGCTGTTGGTAATCTATTACTTTAGTTTTTTACCAACTGAGTTATAGCTGATGGCTGAGTTTTCTAGTACTAGTAGTCTGCGTAGAAAACATTGTCTGAATTATCCCTTTTTCCGTTAAAAATTATTTAGCTAGATTACACTTGAAGCATCATTCTTCGTTACAACATACTTAAAATTATGAGACATATTATGTTTTTAATTTTTAAGTTCAGCTATAAAAAGAATAAGATATGTATCATTATATCTAGAACTTCCAACGGGGTCGAGTTCGATTTCGGAAAAACAAGAACGAATCGACACCTGCTCGAGTTATTTTATGATGGGACGAAACGGTTCGGTTCAGGTTCGGTCTTAGTTATTTTGATTCTGTTTGGTTATTTTCGGTTCGGTTCGGTTATTTTCGGTTATATATATATTTAATTTTTTAATTAATAAATCATCGGTTGATTCGGTTCGAATTGATATTCAGTTCGAAAGGGAAAAGCCGAACCGGAGCGAAATACATTCGATTATTTATTTTTAATCCCAAGCAGTTCAGTTGTCAGTTCCCTCCGATTTCAGTTCGGTTTCGATGGTTGGTTTAGTTTGAATTTTGTTAGCGCACTAATTATATGTAACAAATAATGTTTCAATATTGTTTATGTTTGGGTATCAGTACGAGCCCAATAAGGCCTCCATAATGAATGTTATGTAAATCTCTTCCTTCAGTTGGTCAGAACTGAGAAATCTTCAACATGTTGATGCTACTGAAATGATATTGGCATATTGTATGGAAAAAATTAATGTATAAGTAGAAAAAGTATTCTATTCTTTTTAGTCACTAAAATGGCATTGTATCATTGTCTGGAAAAGGATGGAGTTAGGTTAGATGTCTACATAAATTCAGCTGTTTAAATCAATCAAAGATTTAAAGACTGATACAATGTCTTCTAAGCATACTACGGTGTAGACATATCGATAAAGATTGATACATTTATTTTCCATACATGCATCAGTTGAGAAGTCTTAGGGTTCTCATCAAATTTTCAATATCCCATCACCAAGAAGTTTTGGATCCTTGTTTATTAAAGATAGAAAGAGGAAGGAATGTGTAACGCGTAGATAGATTTTATTATTTATAATATTCGTACTAATACAATAAAAGCACTGTTCGAAAATCATCACAGATGCAAAATAATTTATCGAATGATAAAGGTCCATTTATTAGTCATTGCTCACTACAAACTTCTTACATTAACATGATCTTTGGGCTTGGTTGATGTAATGTTTGGATTTGATTTAGACTTGGAAGTCTTGGATTTAAAAGGCAACATTAGAATTTGGATTTGTGTTGATTTGATAAGCGACGTTGTATGATCCTGAGATGGATTTAGATTTGTCTTGGGCTTGGTTATATGATCTTAAAATTTGGATAGGATTTGTGCACCGATTTGGATGTGAGGCTGGATAAGTGCGGATCGGTGTGATCTGGATAGAAGACTTGAGTATTGAGACTTGGTCTTTGACTTGGATATGGTCGGCGGAAGCCTTAGCGGCGTATACGTGTGGGTATGCGGACTTGATCTTTGGTCTTTAGACTTGGGTGCGTGGGACTTAGACTTGATTTGGATTTGTGTCTAGCAAGGAGACCTTGACTTGATCTCGTACAACTAGACGAATTGAAGTTGCTTAGCGACTTATTCACGATCTTGGTGTTATTCTTGTCAAGAGGATATGCTTGCTTGAGTTCTTCCGTGTTTCAATGAACTGACTAGGCAGGGGGCAATGCGACTTATATCCGTCTTGTGATTTACTATAGGGCTTTATAAGCTTAATCATAGTAGTTCATTTAATTTATGAGACTGAATGATCAAATTCACAAGTCATATTTTGGAGTCGTGATCACGAAATTACTAGCGTTTGTGTAGTAATTCAGCAATCCACAATTACAGGCGCCTATTTGGTGCGACGTTGAAGATTTTTGTGTTCTTCGCTCGGTTCACACAAATTATAGCTTTTGTTTAGGTTTATAGGTTGAAGATTCACGGCGTTTTTGATGATTTTCTCGATAAAGTAACGATGCTTTAGGGGTTTTACATGAGCAAATCTACAGCCCATGAGGTTGTTCTTTATGCTAGAAGCTTTGTTGTATTCGGGATGATATTTTCGGTGCAATAATAGGAATTTATAGGCTTTGTTTCTTCGATTGGTTGATTTTGAGGCAAGATGTGGACTGTTAATTTTGTGGAAATTTCTTTCTCCCTACTCCAAGCATAATAGGCGCCTCTTTTGATGAAGCGTCAGTTAAAGTTCACTTTTTTAGGTGAAATAGATTTTCATATTGGCTTTCGACTTCTTTTAAGTGTTAGTTTTAAACCAATTCTTTTTAGAGTCTTACGTTTAAGCCCGAAGCTTCGGAACTCCTATTCCGGGCCAAATAGTTGAAATTGATATAATAAATTTGGGGATTTTCGAGCCCAACTTGATTGGCATTTAATTAATTATTATCTGAAACCCTAGTTTGAGTTAAAAATTTAAGGGGTTAATTCATGCGTAGAACCTAATTCGACTTTAATTTAATTTCGGGGCTTAATTCCGAAACCCTCTGATATTATTGTTGTTAGGGCTCGGGTTGAACCGCTAAAATAATTTAATTTAATTAAATTTATTTAATAAATTTCGACTGTCTACAAAATGAATGAATGATAACATACAATTTGCTTTGAATGAATGAATGATAATATAAAATTTTCTTTGGTTTATTTTAAATTATAACATGAAGTTTTCGTTAGGAATCCTACAACGTTACTAGACTAATTAAAGCTTCCAAAATTAATCGAACAACTAGATCCCGTATAGGATGATACTCCCATAAATGGAACGATAATCTACGATAATTGGATATATATGACAAAGCAGGAAAGAAAGCATAAAAACGTCCACCATATCTTGGTTGCGCCCCTCAATATGAGAGCTAATCGACTTGCTACAAATCACTAATGATAGCTTGGCGTGTCTTCTATTGGTGATAGATACGCGGGATTCGATTAGGATAAGTTTATAGTCATTTTGGTGCAATTTGTCGCCCGAGGCGGAAAACATGCGGCAGATTTTTGGGTTAAAAATAACGCGTTTGAAGAGGTTGATCTTCTTTGGATCCAATTTTGGATTGTATTTGGAGATATTGTATTCCATGCATTGTATTTTCCGCCCGTCGAACTTTGAATCTTAATAAGTCAGGGACATTTCTTTCTTCACGTGTAAAATCCCAATTTCCAAACAAATACCAAGACAAAGAAAAGCTTGGGGAATAGAAGGAGAATAAAGGTGGAAATTTTTCTCTTCTTAAGGTTTTGAATTGATTTGAAAACTTTGGAATGACTTATAAACAGCTTGCTTTGGTAGTATCTTAAAGACTGGGCCAAAATTCTTCCACCATTGTACGAACCAATTTGGAATGTCTTTTGGATCAAACTTTGTAAAGTATATAAGCCACGAGTGACTCATATTTCTCGTTTGGACGTAGAATGTGTTATACCAAGCTTGTTGGTAATCCTAATAGTTGAAATAGAGGCAGTTAGGTTTTCCATCTCTACATCTGAATCCTAAAGGGAATTCTCAATTTTGTGATAAGTTTGAACCTCATTGTTGAGAGTTTAAAATTTTTAATATTTTGCAGGTAGAAAATCACAGGACTGATGCAGATGTTAGTAAGAAGTATGAGTTATTTCAATGGTGAGTACCAGTGAAGATATTCTCATAATATTCTTTTTTTTTTTTGAAGAGTCAAAGTTTCATAGCATCACCAGAAAACATTTTTAAAAGAGATGTTTAAATAGGATTTGGGGTGAGATATGATGGTTCAGCTACTGACAATATTTTGAAAACTTTGTTTGTAAAAATAAAAGGTGTTATCGTTATTGTGATAAGCATCACAATATGTGTTTTGAAATAGGTTTTGAAGAAGTAGGTGGTTGCGTCTGAAACAACACAATGTTTAAGTGGTTTTGAAGAGATAGATGGTTGTGTCTGAGCAACCTCACATTTTGAAGTCTCTTTTTGAGAATTGGATGTTGAAGGAGCATTTTCTCTAATTTTTCATTTTGAGATTTGCTCACAGGGCTTAAAATTTATGGTGTATACGTCGAGATTGTAGCGATTCACGTATTTTATCTTTCACAGGGTATTTGTTGTGTTCTTTCTTGTTTGTTATTCTTGAAAAATATCAGCCCAAGACTTTGTTGGTAATTTGGAGGAGGTTGTTTTGGAGGGGATTTTTTGTTGGTTATTTTTCTTTGGTGCCATTGTCAGGTCCTGTTTTGGAGGAATTCTCTTGTTAGAAATCCGATTATGGTTTGATCTCCTTTGATAGACTGATATCAAGTCAAATATAGAAAGTATAAAACTTTGCCATCTAGAAAATTTGTTTGGATCTGATATTTTGAACATCTTTTTGTAAAATCTCTTTTCTTGATTTACAATCCTTTCGTAAAAGAAATTTTGATTTAATAAATCACTGAAATTTTTGTATACACATGACAATAGATAAGTTTCCTTTATTGTAGAATAGTTTTTACAGTTATTCGATGTGCGAAGTAAATTAAGGACAATTTACTCTTTGTCGCCCATTTTTTGTTTTAAGATATACCTCAACGAGAGTCAAAAGGCATGTTTTACACAACTTTGCTTTCGGTTTGGGTCTGTAGGTATATCGATAGTTCTACGACTTGTTGTTTGATTTGCTTTGGGCTAACTTTGGTATTCATTGGTCCGAGGGGACATGGTTTTCTTTTAGCACTGTCAATACGATAGTTTAATTTATCTATTTATATTTGAATGAAATCAAGCGCATAATTAATTTCTAGGAATCTTTATGGCTTGTGTTTTATCAAGTATTTTTATCGGGAAATTTAGGCCAGGCCCAAGGATGCCATAGGAGTGATAGTCCCTTGAGTTATATAATGACCTAAGCCTTCGGCGTTGGTTTGAATAAAGAAATTTTTGTCTTAGAAAGCTTGACTAATCCAACTTTTCTTTACTATTGTAAAAAATATCTTTAAGTGTTTGAATTGTTGTTAACACCTTTGGGAGGAGAGAAACCGAGCGTCATGATGAAACAATACGAAGTAGGAATACGGATTAAATATATCATTCATAAATCCTAAAGATTACGAAGGGGTATTTTAAAATGGAATGGCATTCTTTATCCATTCATATTGCCCAAAGGTCTGATAAAGCGGGTTTTATACATCTTTTGGAGATATGCGTATTTGCCAAAATTCAGTTCCTGCTCAATTTGGAAAATATGAATGATGAGTGTGACTTTTGTAATAAGTCTTTTTTATTTAGAATGAGATATCAATCCGTTTAATCACATTTAAGGGGTTTATAGTTAATGTGAGCTAGGTGTCCCTCTTTCGATTTCACGAGTTCTTATTGACATAGAGAAAGGCTGCCTTGAGACCAAAACTACGACTTTTTTGTATAAGACACGATTCTAGGTCTTTTATTTCGAGTTTACAATATTTTAATTGCTATAAGAACATTAATTTGATTTTAGTACTTGATTTTGCTCACAATAATGACATTTAGGTGTGAGGTTTAGGCTTTCAACAAAGAATAAAATATTTTTCTTTTAGCTTTGAAAGATATACCGTCATCATCAGCCTATAAAGTGTTATAAGGTTTTATGAATGGTGTTCCTAATATTACAACATGATTTATATCCGGGAGTAATAATATAAGATGATTTTATAGTTAACCATTCTTAACTACTTGAAACTTCAGCGTATATTAGAAATTTCTAATCTTGCATTGTTTTAGATTGAAAGTCTTTCATTTGAAGTTGGAATTTTGAGCAATTCTTTCTTTTATCCAATTGAGGTTATGAGTGTCAAATAATGCGATTCTGTCAATCTTATAATTTTTGGAAAAATTAAGGGTGATTTTGACCATATATTTTAATTGAGGTTATTTCTCGAAAGACACGAGGAAAATCATTAGGTACTTGAGAATCCTATTTCTTGTGTTCATGTCTTATAAATCATCGTCCACTATTATCGTTTTTAAATAGTTTGGCTAAAATTACTTTGTATGGTTTCGCTATCTTTTTTGTTGTTTTTCTTGGGTTGTTTAACTTCTTGTTTGACATATTTTATTTCCCATACAGCCAAATCTTCTATAGTTATGATTTTTTATTTTTGTTTCTGTTTTCTTGTTTGTTTAGTATGGTTTGTGAGATCATAGTTTTGACAATTGTGTGGTGGGTGAGTGTTTGTATTTTAGAGATTTTAGGTTTTCTTGAGACGTATCGCTTCTGGTTTTTAAATAGCACTTTTTTTAACAGAGATTCGTTGACATGTTGGATGATATCCATCATGAATTTTTGTTCTTTGGTAAGAACGTTTATGTGTTTAGTTGTCTTCATGTCTTACGAGGAAGATGAAGAAATAACTTCATCCATTTGTAAAACTTCGTTGGTATCATCTTAGATGAATGTCTGTATAATCTATCGAAAGTAGTTGATTTGGTTAGAGTTTCTTCTTCAATTTGGGTTTCCTAATTTATTTATTTAATTCTACTGATATACGGAGATATGTCCCACTTTTCTGGCATTTATATGGTAATATCTGCTTGTTTAGCCTTTTTTTATGTTGGAGGTTATATTTTGGTTTCTTTGTTGGTTTAGCTTCTTCGTCACTTTTATGATATTTTTTATGCTTTGATTTATAAGATGATTTTTTGGGATGTGTGTCAGTGGATTTATAAGCACCATCATAAGTTTTTAAATTAGTGCTTATATCAAATTATTTGCAAAGAACGAGTTCTTTTGGTTCTGCTTCAATTCAGTTTAAGTGTTTTTGGAGTTTTAGGTCTTGTGATTTTGAGACACTACATTGGGTTAGAACTTTTACAGTTCTCGTGGGTAAATTTGGAGTAAGGAATGGGGTTCCATGTGATTCTTTTATTCTATTCACCTTCTTTATAAAAGTGTAGGTAAACCTGCAGGAATTTTTCTTTCTAGAAAGGCTGGTTACTATCTTCCCTTATATAGACGCGGGTTAGAAAAGTACTAGTATACCATTGGAGATCGCTAAGCTTTTTACATTTTAAATTTGATAGTAGCTCAGCATTCTTATCTTTTAAGTGTGAAGGATCACCTATAAAATGGAGAGATATGGTGAGAATTAATCGGGGAAAGACCTTATCAGTATCGGTTCTCTAATTCGTCTATAAATTAGTATTCATTAAATCATCGGTTTAGATGGAGTTCTAAAATCTTCTTTTAACATTTGGGTGGGGTAAATCCCATTTATCTGATCGGTCGATGAAGCCAGCGATGAGAATTCGGCTATGACTTTTTGATGTATGAATTTAGATTTGTAGCATTGTTGCCATAGTCATTGTTGTAATAAATTGAGTATTCTATATTCGCGTCGCATCGATATTCCGTTTCATAAAAGGGATGGGCTTTATAATTTGGTTGTGTGTATTTATTGGGCGTATTTCTGGTGGAAGATCTGGTGTTAATAGAGGCACTATGTCTTTAAATTTAGAGGGTGTATTTGTCGATGTATTTTTTGTAATTTGGTTATTACTTATTAATCGCTATCAATATCCGTGATCGATGGTATTAGAGGACGCCTATAATGTTTTTTGTAGAGGGCAGTAGTTGCTCGGTGTTTGTAAATTTACTGTTTTTGATCGGGTGTATCAGAGATGTTAGAACAACTAGCTTGATGAAGCTTTTGAGGGTGTGAAAAGTTTATTCTTTCTATTTAAAATTTTAGTTTGTTATAAAATTCATTTCGATTATTTTTATTTCAATTGCGTAACAGAGATTTGGAATGGTTTAAAATAAGGTTGTTGTTTTGATACAGTTGGATTCGGAGGTGAGTATTTGGTTTAGTAAATGTTTCAATTCTAGAAAGTTAGGTACTATTGAATTTAAATTGGGCATTACTAAAATTATTTTGGACAATTATCTTCTTAGTATTAGAGATGATAACATCATTTATATTCTTAAAGGGTGCTAATTCAACGTTTAATTCAACGCTTGCATCTCCATATGGCTGTACTATTTTCCTGAGAGGCGGATGTTCTGTTTCTACGATGGTACCATCCTCGAGCCTCCACATAGGTTTCTTTTTTCTTTTTGTTATGGATCTTGTAAATTTTGAAAGGATAATGAATTTGGTTTTTGAAGCATAGCTAGTGTCGAAAAATAATATTTGGACTTTTACATAGATATGAAATCATAAAAAATTTCTTGGATCCACTTTCTACAGTTGAAGATGTTTTGAAAAACCTCTTCTCTAGAATTGTGAGAAGCATAGAAATCATTCTTGTAATATTGTTTGTCAATTTGAAATTTTTTTTCTAAAATATTTAGTTCATTTCTAAGATTTCGATGTCCTTGAGGCTAAAGGAGATCTTTGGAGGTGAATATTCTTGGTGATCTGTTTGCTTGTATAGGTTTGGAATACGGTGGTATGTCAGGTTGTTTTGAAATATGTTATTTGGGATATCCGAGGTTGAGTACCTATGTTTTGTAGTGGGAATATTTATAACAGAAGGTATCTGAGAGATTCTTCCAAGATCTATAGTAGAGGTGCTGGATCTATCATCACTTCTAAAGCTCCTGCGGCTTCTAGTGAATGCGAGTTTTACACTTCCGTCATCATATTGGGTCGCGTCACCCAGCTTTAGTATTAGGTGATGGTGGACTTTCTGGATTTTTGGAAAGAGTTCCTTCCAAGAGCCATTTATCGATGATATATCGAGACCATTTATTGATCTTGGAATAGCCGGTATTTGACTAGATAGGTCTAAAGAAAAGCAGTTTCTCCGCTTTTGTTGGTTATTTTGGCTTTTAAATTTGGAACCAAAGGCAGAATGCATGAATTTATAGTAGACTCTATATATTATGGCTACAGGAATAGATCCTTTAAGCATTTTGTAATTATGTGTTTTAATTTGTAGATTAAAATTTAAAATAATACGGCGTTAATGATATGGATAAGTTTGGATAGCAATCAAAAGAGATCGGTCCACTACATAGACTTGATTCAACAAAGGCGAGGAAGAGTCCTCGTAATGACAGAGCATGTCTTGGGACCCTTGAGGATAGAGGTATTTAACCACTTAACTGGTTAAAAGGTTTAAAAGCCTCTGCAGACGGACTTTAATATTATATAATTAAATTTCTTTTCTCTTTGTTTTTCAAGAGGTTGTTTAGATAACAATTGAACAGTTTCAAAAGGGCCTGATATTTGGATATCACGTTCTTCCGTTTTTATAGAGTAGTCTGTTTTAAATATTCTTTTCCAATCAATTTCATAGATTTGATTTTTATGTACTTTAGGTATTTCCAGGTTATCATGGTTCTTGAGGAATTTCGATAGTATATTCTTGAGAATTTATTACTCTCTTATTATCTAAAGAAGTCACAGTATTTGAACTAGAGGTGGAAGCGGATACATTAAGCGCATCCATGAAATAGCGGATAACTTAAAGATCTTCTGCGGGCAGGCTTAATCCTAGATTTACTAAGCAAAGGACTTATAACTAGTTTATCCGGGCTCTAAGGCCAGGCTCTTAACGTTTCGAGACCGCAGACAACAAATCTATTTAATGTAACTTCCTTTGAGGCTACGATGAAATAAAAGGAAGAAATTTAAAAATTTATTTGAATAATGCTATAAAAATGAACATTGAAAAATGGAATATTCATAATAAAGAACATTAAAATTTGAGATTATTTAATTATCATTTATATAATTTATAACAAAAAAATAACTTATATTGAAATTTTAAATAAAAATATCTCTTGAAATTATAATTTGATTTGCTACGTCAAAAACAATGGACAAGTTAGTATATAACAATATTAAATTTGCTACAAACTTAAGAATAATGAAAAAAAATATTTAATTATTAAAAGATTTAATATATAATATATCTCAAATTATAATTGAATTTCTTCACGTAAAAAGAAACAGTTAGTATATATAATATTACAACAAACAATCATGAAATTGACACATTAAATTGAAAAAAAAAACCTAAGAGAGAAAGGAAGAAAATTACCTAGAGTGAGAGTGAAAAAAATGGTTGTTGTGTTATATATATGAGGAGATAAGGGATATCATTTCATGAATTTTGAATTTCCGCCTATGAAAAATGTCATACTCGCCATATGTTAAAAATATTCATTCCTTTGAAATTTTGTAAAGTGGAATTCCAAAACGCCACAATGTCACCTGATAAAAATAAAGATATTTATGAAAATGCGCGCGTCGCGGACATGTCTGAGATGAATTTGTTTATATTTTGCTATTTATATCTTTATATTTTATAAGGTGGAATTAAAAACGTCAGCGTAAATGTCATGCTGATAAATTAAGATATTTGAAAATACCATAGCATTCATGAACATTATGTCGCTATAGATGAATTTATTTGATATATATTTACGTTATGGTTCATATATAAAATCAATCATTGTTTAAAGAGGATTTGAATATACTTTAGACTATTCCACATTTGTTTATAAATTGCAAAAGTAGTATTCCAGATAAAATTTGTATTAAGCTTTTCTTAAAAATTCGAAAAGCGGTCGATGGCCTGCTTAAAACTTATTCACCCCGGTCGAAAGGTTTTCATGTAGGCTAACAGTCACGTTTGTGGTCCCACACTTAAAATAATCCACTAACCTCGATTTTTCCCTAAGCATTGGTAACGTTGCATAAATGTTACCCTTGATGTCGAAGCGATGCAGGGTTAGAGATTGCGACTTTTCAACGAAAATATCCACAATCAACCACGAGAACTAAATTTCTTTACATTCCCGTCCGCCGATCTCATCCAAATCATCTTTTAAACATATTCCATTAATCAATTTCCATTAAATTGTGGCGATTAGATTTCAATTTGAATAAATAACGAAGAAGTAAAAAATAAAATAAAGTGAAGTTCAACGTCACATGAATGTGACCATGATAAATAAAGATATTTATGAAAATGCCTTAGCATCACCGGGCATTGTCACTCTGAGATGAACTTATTTATATTTTCTTATTTTGTATCTTTATATTTTATAAAGTGGAATTAACGTCAATGAATGTCCACCTTGATAAATTAAGATATTTATGAAAATCTTTGGCGATCACATACATGTATTTATAGATAAATTTATTTATATTTTTTGTATTTTAGATCTTTATATTTTATAAGGTGGAATTAAAAAAACGTCGCGTAGATAGCAACAAAATAAATTAAGATATTTCACGAAAAATACCATAACGTCGTAAACGAGTCGCATAGATAAATTTATTTATAAAAAAATTAATGTCATATTCTGTTTCATCGACTAAGTTACTAAATATAATATTAGCATGAGTAAATTATTTAGAAGCGTCGTAGTAATAACACCAATAATTCAACTAATTTATTAGTTAATTTAAGCGTCACATAAATGTCATTGACTAAGTTTCAAGAAACTATGAAGAATTATTGTTTGATTATATCATCTTAAATTAAAAATATTAAGGAGAACATGTAAATATTGATATGAAATTTAGAACCAAATAATTAGAAGATTTCATATAATTTAATGTTGAATGAAATTTAAGACTAAATTATTATAAATAATTTTAATGTCTATATAGAGAATATTAAGGTAATTTAAATGTTGATATGGAAATTTATGATTAAATTATTGAAAGGCGTCATAGTAATGACACATGTGATTAATTTTGGATAATTTAAATATTTATTCAGTAAAATATAACATCACATAAATATTATTGACTATGTTTCAAGAAAATAAATTGGAAAATTGAAAAAATTAGTTAATATTGATATGAGAATATTAAAATAATTTAAATATTGACATGTATTTATGAATAAATTATTCATATTAATGACTTACCGATAATTCAATTAACTTTTTACGTAAAGCTAATTGTTTATTCAAGGGGGAATATAAGCGACTCTGGCTGGTCCGTCCTCCTTTGAACTCACAGAACTAGTAGGCTAGGGCTAAAGAAGTCTCGAGTGACTCTCGCCGATCATTTCGCCTCATTCTACTTAACTCCATTTCCGTCTTGGTGCGTTCACCATGACATGGGCTGGTAAAACCATCAGGTGAGATCCCAGTGGCCGTGTCTCCCAGCGTCAACCCATTCTACAAACCTAGTGATCCTCTTTTTGCTACCGGATAAACATCGGGAAGTAGTCGTACATGTCATTTGAAGCTGTCTCTCGTACTCCTCGCGACACCGAACCTGCGTCAACGAAGTATTTCTCCCGAGGTACCGTATGGTCTACAGCAATAATTCTTCAGAACGACTCAACAAATCGCTCGAGAAACATGAATCTCCCACTTTCGCTTGATCAAAACCTTCGAGGTTATCCAGCCCCAGGTCGCGTGCGCTCTAGAGTGAAATCATAAGTAGCAAACTTCACTCTAAATGCCGCCCTTGATCCCCATTGGTTCAAAATGGACTTCGTGTCGGGATGAAATCAATAGCACACTCTGGCGAACCCAGAAAACTTAGGAGGATCTCTGTGAGAAACCGATTGAAACAGCTTTACTCAGGAATTGAGCCTCTTACTACTGCCCGCTGGCGTTTATACTTTCCTCTACGGGGTCTACCTCTCCTCCTCAAACATGTAGAAGAATGCATCCGGACCTGGCTGGTCCATATTTCTCTTCATCCGGCGGTATACCACTGACTCGGCCTCATACGGGCTACCACAGCGCTACCATTACACACCACCACCGAACTCTGGGTGGCGTCCTCGGCGATCTACTGACAAAGAAAAAGAGGCTTCGGACTTTTACAAAAGACACCACTCCCGCAAGCGACTCAAGAAAAACAAGTCGAGCACTAGCGACCACACGGATAACCCAATGTCTGAAACTGGCTACGATACCAAAATTGTAGCGACGCATGCATTCGGCCTCGCGGTGAGAATCATTATGTCCAGGAACACGAGTCCGCGAGCCGATGAATGACTCGTCAAAAATTTGATTTCCATTAAGATTCTCAAAATAAAAGCAGGTTTTAAATTTACAATCCATCGGTGATATCTAACGACCAACTCGTATATATATATACAACGTATCCCAAAAACGGTAATGCCCGGCCAGGCTGGCGAGGTAGAATGCGTATTACGAGATACAAAAGCGATTCCGACAAGGCTAAAAAGTTTGAAAATAAAGTACAGCGATCCAAAAAGCGGTTGGCAACGCGTAAAGAAATAGAGGCTGTGAGGATCCTCGGCCGCTGATGCTTTCGCTTTAGCCACTCGAGCAAACACTACCGAAACAACCTTTTGGCTCATTTGCCGCTTTTGTCGACTGGCCTGAATAAATGCCATGGCGAAAAGGCGTAATGTGAAAGCTTAGTGAAAACTTAACACGGAGGGGTGGCTTTTACCATGCGGAGCAGGGCCTCTGATATTATAATAATGACATGAATAAATTACGTATATATATATATATATATCCGGGGATATCTAATAAAGTCATACAATAAGGTTCCGAAGAAGATTACCGAGCGTAACATGTTAAGATATAATAGAAGGTCACCGATAAAAGCGGTGTCGCCCGACATGAAATCACGGAGAGACTCGACACGACTATTACTACAGTAAATACTTCTATCTACATTATCTCCTTTAGTATACACCTTCCCAATCTTGCGTATACTGATAGTCTACTGCGGAGATTTGGATCGATCGCTAATAACCATTGCGTTATCTTAGTAGTATAAGGCTCGACATCAGCAATGCTTTCATGTAAAGTGACAATAGATCTCACAACATGTACTTATGCAAAGTATAAGGCCCAGCGCCCAATGATACATAGCAAAGTGATAATAGATCTCCATTTTGCACTTATACCGAAGTATAAGGCCCGGCACAACAATCGCATGCTGAAAGTGATAGATCTCCCAGGCGCACTTATGCGAAGTATAAAGGCGGCCTGACAATGCACATAAAGACATAATAGATACCATGACATACCGAAGTATAAGGCGATAGCGTCCACATGTCACAGGAGAGTCGCTGGCTTGATCATCCAACATAGGGTCAATCGCGATACTCGAAATCGCCTAGTCATACATAACTCAAACTGACATCTCTCGATAACGACTTCTCTACTCCCAGACAAAGTTAAAGCACGCGACTAAAACATCTCACAATCATAAATCAATCACGACCGCCGACAAGGCCACGAGAAATACATAAGTGTAAAACCGAGGCCTGATAACTTGATGCGGAGACAAGGCCACGGAAATCGAAATATAAGTTGGGAGTTTAGTTATTACTTTACCTCGAAGCAATCTTCAGCGCCACGAAAATAATCACGTCATGGCTCACGCGATAAGATCACACATAATCGTCTGACATTCTGTGTATACCGTTTCTATGTCATACCACGTAATAATATTACAAGAACATATACTATTCCACGCGTAATCATACTACGGCGACATGTTCACCTGATTTAAAGTAAGTACGTAAAGTAACACCCGTGGACGTCTTTCACCTCTGCTTCGTACCACAAAACCTTCGCGAACACAATCGCGATAGCGCGCACGCGTCGGCGCCTAACAAAACACCCGAAGTATAATCAGGGCCTGCTATTACTGCGTTACAGGAGCCGCATACCCATTTCTTAGTGGAACTATTTCTAAACGGTCTAAAATGGCCGGATAAAACAACGAATTTATAATCGAGTGAGCATAGCTTGATCGATTCCACATTTAGAATTCCACCTTATTATTTTTAACATTTCATATCAAATTATAAGTCATTACCAATTAACCCCAAGTCGATAATTAACAACGTATACTCAAAATATCAATTATAACTCAACTTATAAATCGCGCATTTCAACCCCAACTCCGCTTTTAATCAATTTTAAATCACCATTTAACCTAAAACATTAACTCTGATAAGGTCCCAATTAAACTTCTACCGTTTAAAGTCTTAGAAAATATCAACCCAAGAAAGTCAACTAAACCTAAAGGTCAACTCGTCAAAGCTAACATCTCAAACAACCTCTAAATCATGAATTAAATCAACATATACATCATAGAACCCATAACAAACTTAAGTCGTCATAAATTGAATTATGTCAAAAGCCAATAGCGTCAACCCTTAAAAATCAGCAAAAACTCTATTTATTTACCTGAAAATCGTAGGAAGATGTTGGGAAGCCTTAACAATCAACGAGGATGCTTTATATGCAACAAAGTGAAGAGAAATGGAAGAATTTTTTTCTTGTTTTGCTCGAGAGCTCGGCCAAATGAAGATGGAGGAAGATATTTTTTTATGTTTGATGATAAGGATGGAAGATGTGATAACTTAGGCTGCTTAAGTTTTGAAAAAAACCGCCTGAGGAGTTTGTGCTGAATCAAGCGAATCGAGTTATCGAGCAATGCCGATGCTTAGCTCGAGTTGTCTGACTATTACTACTAAATTATAAATGTGATTCGGCTCAAAATTTTGCAGTGTATTATCATCGAAATTAACGAACGGGTTATTACGCTCCAATTCTTCCAACTTTTGAAGTTGATAATTCTCCTCTCCACCCCATCTCTTGGTTCGACTAAAACGCATCCCCTTAGGAAGAAAATAGTTTCTTTTCTTTATTGTTTCGTTTTCACTTTAATTGTTCTAGTAAAATCGACGGAAGAGTTTGATCAATCGTTGGTGTGGACTATTCTTAGAGACAACCTACATTGGTTGTTGATACCTCTGTAGTCATATTAAATGCAAGCTATAAAGTGTAAGGTACATCAATCTCACGATTAAATTACTTGTTTTTATAATAATCTCATAAAGTTCACGATGTCGGTTTAGATAATAGTTATTTTAATTAGTAAAATTCAACACCGATCATTACCAGAATCTTCAAATCTTACGCTAAATCCTGACTTATAACACCCTAGGCAAGTCATTGTCAATCAACAAATTCAGCATACGACTTCACAATCCAACAATCTCATGTTGGGTTAAAAAATTCGAAAAACACATGTTGCACAAACACTTAAATGAGCATGTTGGCTAATTGGAGATTGAGTTATCTTAAACAGAATAGAAACTCGTGTGCCGTTTTAGTGATCTACTACATTTTCAAACCAAACCGAATAAAAAGGTTCGAGTTCATTCAAATTTCGAATCGAATTTTACAAATCGAATCACATTTTTGAATTATTTTAAAGGGGTTGGGCCTAGGAGTATATATCTATCATGGATTCATGTGGTAGGAGTAGACGTGGCTATGAAGTAGGCTAGGCGGCACGTCACAGAATCGAGCAGTCGCGTCAAAGTATCATTCCCGAGCAGGTGGCTTAATGTCTTGCGACAGCAGAAAGGCGTATCGGAGAGGTATTGAGGCGCTCCGGCCGCTCAGCCCACTATTTAGTGTGCCAAAAGCGAATCAGTCTTGTTCCGTCCACGGGGCGTCATGTTGACCAACTATCTTACTAAAAAGTAGTGGTTCTTTATTATAGGAGGAAAAAAAACGGCTAGTTTTGTGAACGGACAGCTTGTTAGTCAAGCGAGCATCTACTAATAACAACTATCTTATTCCAGTAATTGATGTTTAAATAAATCTTTGATTCTCCCAGCCTTTTGGTCACCTGGCCGGACGTCCATTTAATAAGACAAGGTGAATCAAACTTAAAGTACATGTATCGGACCTCGCATTAATAAGACAAGGTGGGTAGCTTAAATGTTACGTTAATGAACACTATGACAGCGTCTGAATGTAGGTCGAGCGAGTCTACGAATACGTAGCGAGCGTGTGTCGAGAGGAACTTTTTGGTTAAATTTTAGCCACTTGCTTCCATTAGTAAGTGAACCTTGAGCGAATGTGGGACAAACCCAGGAAATGGGTAGCAATTCGGTTAAGCAGCGTGGGCACGATCCGGTTGATAGTATAGGTGAGTAGGCGTGGCTAACGAACCGGGCGCCGGTGGGCGTTCGAGAGCAGCTTCCTTGATTCGGTTCGTATTCCATTACGCGAGCCTGAAACGGCCCAGTTCGTTAAATGGGGACGGACGGGGCTAAGATTAATTTGGCGGCCGGTCGGCGCCCAATGTCGGTGGGCCTTCGGCCGAAGGCGTTCGAGCCCCTTGGAAGGCCCACATGCGTGATGCCGTTCGTATTAACGATGCTGCGTTTGAAACTCACAAAAAAATAAATATGGTAGTAGTGGGATTTGGGCAGCTAGGCAGCATGATGGAAGAATAAGTTTTTTGAGCAATTAGTAAGTGACTAATTTGTTAATATATTGCATAATAATAAATGAAGTTATCTAGTTTCAAATAATATATAAAATAAAAGCATAAGACTCGATAATATATTATCCTTCAAATAATACAACACATTTCTAAATAAAACTATTTCAACATATTAATAGATAACTTAAATTTGGTATTATTTAATATATTATCTTTATTTGATATATTATCCTTGAGAAATAATTGAAATATTTCTATTTAAATTATTAAAGAAATATTCATGATAATATTGTATTCATGAAATATTCATGTTAATATGTGCATAATTATAAATCAAGTATTTAGTTTCAAATAATATACGTATAAATAAAAAGCAAATAATATACGTACAAATCTAAGTTATTTAATATTATGATATATTATTCTATGAAATAAAGTAAGTTCTATCAAATAATACCAAACTTATTATTACATCAAATATATTAAATAATCTAGAATCTAAGTTATTTAGTATTATGATATATTATTCTATCAAATAAAGTATTAAACCGCTTCATTTATCATACTTAGATGAAGCCAAGTTCATACTCTTAACATTTATTTATAACTCAATTTAATACTTAAATGATCTTGCGTAATTGAATGAGTGTGAAGCGATGCAACGTTTAAATTCAGATGAATGCCGTTTATCACAATTTTGAGAATTGTGTTAAGCGGTACCACGTTTAATTCAAAGCAGACATTTAGTCGGATGGTACCGTTTGAGAATTATTTAGATTATTTATTGAAGGATAATATATCAGATGGTAAAAGTATATTAAATATTACCATATCTAAGTTAACTATCAATACGTTAATTAGAAATATGTTTTTATTGTTTAAGAATAATATATTATTGAATCTATGCTTTATTCGTATGTATATTATTTGGAAACTTGTATTTGATTTATTATTATACCGTAGAAACTATTTCCTTGATTTTGATCGATTTTTTCCTTAATTAATAACTTAGAGTTTGGTATTATTTGATAGAATAATATATCATAATACTAAATAACTTAAATTTGGTTAAAATAATATATTGTTAAAGTTTTTAGAATTAAATAATATATTTTTATATTTATTATACGTATATTATTTTAAACTAAGAACGATATATTATTATCTGGCGTATTAACCAGGCGTGACACCTTTAGAATGGTTTATAGCTTATCTTTGCGTCGTAAGATCGAAAGATTAATCACCAAATATCAGCGTTTATTTTTAGTCTTAATAATCGAAATTTTGGGCCAGCCCATTAAGCGGTAGTGTGTCAGCGTGTTACGTTTGGTGATTAAGCAATGCCGCGTTAAGGCACCGGTAAAACTTTAAAAGTGGTACTCCAGGCGAGCAGGGCCGGTGTTCTCTAGCGGACGGGCCGGCCGGTTCGTTAACGAGTACAGGCCCGTCGAACATGTTACGCGGGCCAGCGGGATTCGTTCTTAGGGGCCGGGCCGAGCCGGCCCGGTTCGTTCTACGACTTAGGTGAGTTCAAATTGAAAAAGGCCCATTGTATGTATAGTGGGTTGGTGGCCAACTTTGCTTTTCACCTCCCAAAAACAAAACAAAACAAACCAAGCACTCTTGCTGTCTTGCACATAACAACCTCCACTTCTCCACAACATAAACCGTACAAAAGCACTCAAAATCAAGAACGCAAAAGCCAAAATCAATGGATTTTGCTCTAAAAACCCAAAATCCATTGCAATTATTCTCTTCTTATACAAAATACTCACCTAAATTTTCCCATAAATTGTTCACTATCAAATGCTCCTCAGTATCCACTGAAGCCACTCCTTCAGGTACTAATTTGTCCCAAAAAGATTGTCAAGTTTTAATTTTTATTAGTGCCCAAATATTTTTTTATATGCTTTATACTATTTGGTTCAAAATTATATTCTTGTATATGTTGTATTCTATATTTCTTTAAATTATATTTTTTATATGTTGTATACTATATGGTTGAAAATTATATTCTTGAATATGTTGAATACTTCAGGTACCTCTTTTACACTTCAAATTCAATGTATGGTACTCTTTAATTCAAAAAAATATTGTTGAGTTTTGATTATTATTCCAAGTATTTTGGTATATGTTGTATGCTATTTGGCTGAAATGATATAAAAAGATTGTATTTTTAAGGTACTTCAGTATTAATAACAGGGTAGTTTTACACTTCATATCCAATGTATGCTACTCCTTAATCCCAAAATATTGTCAGGTTTTGATATTTATTGTTGCCCAAATATTAACGTATATGTTGTATGCTAGTTGGCTGAATTTATATCAAAAGATAGTATTTTTAAGGTACTTTGGTATTAATATGGTAGTCTTGATTCAAATGAAGGTTTTGTGTGTCAATTGAAACTCCAAAGTTAAAAAATAAATAAATTGAAACTGCAACGTTTGTTGATTTGGATTATTGGAAATCAAACTGGACAATCTTTTGGATGGACTGTTATATATTCTATATTCATAGTTCTTGTAATTTTGTTTTTGTCTGTGAATTAGTTTAATTGTATAGAACTTTGTATTTTATGCAGTTTATGTTATCTGTAAGTCCAATTTGATGAAAATTGCATTAAACCTGTTGAATAATGCTAAGAGATGCTAACTTTGGCGTTATTTTATGTAGTTTATGCTGATGGAATAAGCATCATAGTTGTTCTGTAATAATATCTCAAGCTAATTGGATTGGGAGTTTTGGCATCTTTTTTTAATTCCCAAAATCCAAAAATGTGTCATGTGTAAGCAGGGGGGAATTTAGAACATTAGTAGTGGGTGTTCGTATTATAGAATTAAATTTTTGGGCAACCATAAAATATACATAAATCACAATTATTGTTGTATTTTTAATGTTAACTATATAGCTAATATACAATTACGATATAATTTTTTTATTTCTGATTTTTTTTGGGTGTTCAAACAAGAGTAATGCGCTATTGTGTGTAAGCTATTTAAACTTACTAGGAGACTACTTTTAATTGTGTTCTTTAACTTTTGCTAAGAAGCCAAACTTTCCTCTTAAATTGATTAAGTGGGATGGAGGAAGTATTATGCATATAAAGTTGGCTGCTTTATTTTCCAAGCCTAGAGCATAAGATGTATGTGGTGAAACTTTTCATATAATGGGGAATGCAATTAACATCCTTTTTGTATTTTGAAGACATTTAGTTTGAAAAGAGTTGTCCACCTTAAATCTCTATGGCTGAAAGAATTGGAAATTAATGGGATGATTTACAGGTTCCGCGAAAAAACCTTGGAAGGTTTCAGATGCCAGACTTGTACTTGAGGATGGTTCCATCTGGAAAGCAAAGTCGTTTGGTGCTTCAGGAACTCAAGTTGGTGAGGTGGTGTTCAATACTTCTCTGACCGGGTGAGATGTTTATTATATCCCATTAGTAAAATATACATAATGAAACATGTCAATTAGTAAAATATACATAATCGTGAGAATCATACATAACTGAGGTATAAAGATTCCATATGTTTTCTTATCGAAACTATCTATAAAATTTAATTTATGAGGCTTGGTAAATGTAGATACCAGGAGATCCTCACCGATCCAAGTTATGCTGGCCAGTTCGTCTTGATGACAAATCCACATATAGGCAATACCGGTGTCAATTGTGATGCGTGAAATATCCTCTATATCACTTGATAACTATTCTACTTAATTAATGACTAGCTGGAATATCTTCAATTTTGATGATGAAGAATCAGCACAGTGCTTTCTTGCTGGTTTAGTAATTAGAAGCTTGAGTCTCAGGTTCTCTTGTTTGATTATAATTTTATAAGCAAGATGTTTGATGTGTGGTCTATTATTTATCACCTATTGATTGCTCTATAACGTCTGGAATCTTTCAGTACCTCAAACTGGAGATGTAAACAGACACTTAACGACTATCTGGCAGCAAGAAACATTATGGGGATATGTAAGTCATGGCATGTGCAATATTTTGCATCGCTCTTGTATCATGCTCTTTTGGCAGTTTTGAGAGTTGACACTTATCCATGGGTAGTGATTTTCTCACTCCATCGATTGATAATCACAGTCCACTTTTAATAATTATTTGTTTTTCATCAAGAAAATGAGTGGTGGAAATGGGCAGGTGGAGGGCGAGGTTGTCAATGTTGGATTGCTAAAATCACAATCCATTTCCCACCTTTTCCTGATTCTCTCTAACTTCTTTGTTCAATGTGCAATAGATGATGTTGATACTCGTGCAATTACTCGAAGGTTAAGAGAAGACGGAAGTCTTATTGGTGTATTGAGCACCGAAGAATTAAAAACAGATGAGGAACTTCTAAAAATATCTCGTAGTTGGAACATTGTTGGTGAGACTTATTCTACATTTACTATGTATTTTTTTTGGCAAATTTTTTAGTGGGGATTGTTGGCTTAGTTGACAGAAAAGAACGTATGAATCAGTCATGCATCAAGACATGGTAAAACTTCTGCAGGTGTTGATTTAATCAGTCCCGTCTCTTGTAAGGCTCCTTATGAATGGGTTGATAGAACAGATTCTGAGTTTGAGTTCAATACCGATGGAAGAAAAGGAGAGTCTTTTAAGGTTAGAAGCTGGTGTATATATTGAACCATTGAGATGAATTTTCTGATCAAGACTCTCTCATCATCATTTTTCTGCCGTGAAGGTTGTTGCATATGATTTTGGTATCAAGCACAATATCCTTAGACGCTTGGCATCCTACGGCTGTAAAATCACAGTTGTTCCATCAAAATGGCCTGCATCCGAGATACTAAAAATGAAACCAGATGGAGTTCTTTTTAGCAATGGACCAGGCGACCCGTCTGCAATTCCGTATGCTGTTGAAACAGTGAAGGAAATAATAGGCAAGTTACCTGTTTTTGGAATTTGCATGGGTCACCAATTGCTTGGTCAAGCACTGGGTGGCAAAACTTACAAAATGAAGTTTGGTCACCATGGAGGAAATCATCCTGTTCGGAATAACCTGAATGGTCGTGTCGAGATTAGTGCTCAGGTATGTTTACTTGGAGACATAGTTCGTACTAGATAATAGATCTTATTGCATGATGCATAATGCATATGGTTATTATCTTCATGTATTCGTTTTGCGAGGATTATTACTATCATTAAGTGTGCAAAATAGTATACTTGTAACTAATTTGGCCTATTATGGATTCCACTTGGAATCTTTGTTAGGTTTCAGCAGACTGGGCGGGTAATCTGAGTTCTTTTTTTTGTTTACATAATTACTAGGCTAAATTTTATCCTCGCACTAATTACTTTCATCATTTCCCCAATAAAAGACCTAAAGCTTTCAACCTTTCAAATATGTATGTGGGGTGATTTTTTGCACTTGAACTTTCGTTTTTCACATTTTCTCAACATTTTGAGCACCGAGTAAATTTTTAGAAGGGTAATTTAGTCAAACTCTACCAATTTCTAACTCACCGGCCCTAATTAACCTAACCATCCTTTATTTCTAACCCACTCCATCTAAATGTCCTGGGGCCGCTCTCCATGTAACCTTATCCTACCCCCATTAAATTCTCCTATCAAGAAAATTGAAATCGGGAATTAAAAATGATGATGTTTTTGCAATTTCGTATGAGTGCGTGAAAAAACAAAAAAAGATCGAATCTTTATTAGATCTAAACAAATACTGGTCAACCCTTCGCTTTTTTGACTAAATTATATTTTGCCTTTTCAGGCTCAAAAAGTTTGCATTTTATTGTGTTTTGTGTCAGTAACAACTCTATCCCAAATTAGTTGTCCATTTTATTTAGTTCTATTTTACCTATCTAATCTGTAAAATATCAATTCTAGTGATCAATTCTAGTAGTCTTAGTTACCTGTGAATGATCTAAATTAGGTAATCAGATATTCACTAAATTATTGAACAATCTAAGACTCACCTCTATGATGAACATCTTTACAAACGGTAATTGACTAACGACCATTAGCTATCTATGTGAATCTCATTATGCTATGAATGTACACAAATTACGATCTACCTCACGTGTGTCCCATTTGATTAATATGAGCGCACATGTATGACGGCATTTAGGTCGGCTTATCAAGGCAAAGGCAAGAGAAAGACGGCGAGGTGGGCTTAGAAGCGTATCTGAATTTTTTGCAAATTTTATTTTCAAAAAATCAATATTTTTCAATATTACTATTTTGTCCTTGGTTATGACCATCTAGAAGTCAAATGGAAGTCAACAGTTCAAAAATGTGAAAAACGAAAGTTCAGGTGCCAAAATTCACCCCAAGTGCCTATTTGAAAGGTTTAATTGCCTATTCGGTTCACATAAAGTAGTCAAAAAGTTCCAGGATGAAATTTATTCTAATTACTAAGGGTGTTTCTTTCTCGGATTACATGCAGAACCATAATTATGCTGTTGATCCTGCATCACTACCGGAGGGTGTTGAAGTAACTCATGTTAATCTCAATGATGGAAGCTGTGCCGGATTCGCCTTCCCTAAACGCAAGCTAATGTCACTACAATACCATCCAGAAGCATCTCCAGGACCTCATGATTCAGATACAGGTGCTTTAAACATCCATTCAGTTCAGATTATAATGATCTTGCCAAGAAGTCTATCCAGAAGTCTCCCAAATAATAAGTAATATTTTTAAGTTTAATAAAAATAACTCACATCTTTATCTATTAAAAAATTTGTCCCAGAATCTAATTGTATGCGTAGTTCAAAATTCTGAGTCAATTTTTTAGAAAAATAAATTCGGCCCTTGTCATTGCAAGGATTCTAACCAGGACCTCATCATTGCGAGTAACATCCCATGACCACTGGACTAACTCTAGTGGTTAACTCAGGGGGGAATTTGAAAAAAATGAAAGTTTAGTCTCTCATTTGAAAGGTTAAATCGGTTTAGGGGTAATTTGAAAAGATGGAAAGTTGGGTCCGTGATTTGAAAGCATTTTTAAAGTATAGGGGGGTGTAAGAAATTGTTACCATCAGGTAGGACAGGTAGGTCTGTGCTTTAATTGTTATTTACTTTCAGTAATCGTTATTACTATTTCTGTTTTATACGTTAAGAGGAAAACTTATAATGCTTTTCTAAGAAGAAGGTGCTAATCCTGTCAGTTTGCGAACTTCTACTAGCCTACTTACCCATATTTTGAACGTTACCTTTTTGTTCTTCCCCATTTGTTTTTTCACTCTCAAAACTTCAATTCACCTATAGTTTAGTTACAGATATACAATGTCATTGTACAATCTCATTCAACTAATGAGGGCTGATGCTGGTCATTTTGCAATTTCTGTCTGTGTTCTTGTTTTTGTGCTCAAGGTTTTGCACTATCAGATCCCCTCCCCGGCCCCCGCCCTACCTCACTTAGACAGGAGCCTCTTGCCAGAACACTGTACTTACCTCAATCCATTTTTTGCCCTGAAATTGTGTAATGATCCCAAGTATTTTTAAACGATTAATCTTTTCTGGTTTTGCAGTGTTCAGGGACTTCATACGACTCATGAGGCATGAAACAATTGGGAAATTTTCGCGAGATTGATGAACTTCTCAAGAGCTTACATTTATCCTGATGTTCAGATTGCTACATAAATCTTGCAAGACTATCGGAGGCATCCGTATGAAGTTTTTATTTGTCCAGTTTTGCGTTTATGTAGACAGAAGTCTGATATTCAACAAGTTATAACTCAGATCTTTATTTACTCCCCCCTTCTCCTATTGTGATTGTATGCCGAAATGCTTTTAGCATATTAGAGATACTGCCTTATTCTAGGAAACAAAATATACTATGAATGGGTGTATCTTGTAAGGTGTGTCAATTACTAAAGAATTTTGGAGAATTTCAGTTTTTCTGAAACCAATAATTAAACAAGATTTGATCATTTTTGTATCATTTTGTTGATGGAGCTGTAGAGTAGCAGTTGCCTCTAATTTTTTTTTTTTAAATAGACTTCTATGATTGAAAAATAAAATTTTACTTTACATTTTCCTAAAAATTATATGGTCTGTTCCTATTAAATTTTTATAATTTTTTCTATTGTTATAATGATTCATTCACTATTTCTATATAAAATTCTTGATTCCGTTAAAATAGGATATGCCTAGTTGCCACCCTCATATATTCACCATCTTATATTATTATGAGCATCACAAAGCTTGTGCCTTCCCATGAAGACAAGAACACATGTTAGTAGCATTCATACATACTCCTTCCGTTTCAATTTACTTGATCATATAATAAAAAAATTTATTTTATTTTTATTTGATCATATAGAATTTCAATATAATTTTATGTTGATATTTATACTTTTTTCCTCTCAATGAAGTATTTTTTCGTTTTCATGATTAAATAAAATATTTTTATAAAATACTTTTTAGGGTATATTAGTAATATTACTCAACTCAATTAGAATGGAGATGTATAACAACCCAGCTAAGCAGTCAACAATGTTAAATTACCATATAAGCTGACTAATCCTACCTCTCTTTTCAATTGCTCATCATACGAAAGGTTCTCAAAACATTGAGCATCTTAATATATATTCAAGGCCATCCAATGTATGAATTAGTAGTTGATAAACACCTATGTAAGTACTACAATGTAATGGTAATTGGAAGAGATTGCTTCAATTTATGAAGGCATAATAGGAAGAGATGTTTTACTTAAAACATCGATGTCAATTAAAAATGAAATTGAAAAACTAATCAATTGAGACTTCTTTTAAAATGAAAATTTATAAAGTCACTTGTAAACAATCGAATCTATAATTTTATATGTTTGAATAACAGAACTCATAATTTGTTTTTTCACTTAATTAGATGACGTAAACTTTTAAGGTAATAAACATATCTTTGGCTTCAAGATGATGAAAAATGAATTTTGAAGAGTTGAAGACACATACTCATTTTTTTTATAAAGGAATTCATGGAAATTTCTTCCGTTCAGGACATCTTTTTTTCAAAATGGTTCTGAAAAACAAATTAAACCCTTGGATCAACATCTAATGATTGAGATTAAAATTGAATATAACTAGTATTTAACTATGATTAAATATACATAAAAAACTATTGTTAAATATAATATTCTCCACAAGTCCATGTCTCTTAGAGCATCCATATCATCTTTCCCAGAATTTATCCCTAAAATAAACTCCTCATAATACTTTATTAAATTTATGAACTACATTTTAACTTTTCAATAAAATCAAATTCCCTATTTTATTATAACTCAAATCAACCATCCTCATTAAAATACTAACAATATTACATTTAAAAAATAAAACTCCCATAAAATTATTTTCTACACCTCAAAATCCAAAAAGAATATAAAGAAACACATAAAATCAAAATCCAAAAAATCAAAATCATTACCAACAAAACAAACCATCTAAAAATAATTATATACTGTATAATTTTATTTTGTTTTAGTTCATATTTTCCACCAAGAGAATAATTGATCTATTTCCTCCCACCTCCAATTTTCATCATCATTATCTATTTATCTTAACTCACTCGAAAGAAATGGGAACACAGTTCACATGGTCATCATACAAAAAGGTTAGAAGGAACTTTGACCAAAATCAGAAAATTATAAAGTATACAAAATTGAGTATGAAGCAATTTAGATAAAGAATAGTGGTGTGTGCTGGGTGTTTATTTCTCTCATCTCTACCTTTGCAATTGTATTTAGGAAATAGAATGAAGGAAGGTAGGAGAGAAAAAGAGAAGATTGTTTTTCAGTTGAGTTGTTAATACACAACCAGAAAACAGTAAGTGTTTGAAGGTGAAATGACTGTTTTGGCCCCCATTTGTAAGTGTGGTGGCAATTGAGTATGCTCAGGGTAAAAGTAGTCATTTCCAATGCTAAAAACATCTATTTGGGTGTATGTATATTGTATCCTCTTTTTCAGCCAAGTAAAACAAAAGAAAACAGTGTTTGGGGGAGTGACTAAAAATAGGCCTCACGGTTGTTGGTGTAAAAAATTGGGATTCAATTTAACATTAAGAAGTTTTTCAAGTTAATTTACATTTTTAAATTGTTCTTTATTTTAAATCTAGAGATAGGCTGTATTTGCGCCGACACAGCTAACTACGCTTAACTTTTTTCGATTTATTTAAAAATTTTAATATTACTTTACGCATAAACGCATTTCTGTAACGAAATTTATGAACAAAAACGACATAAAATACTTAATGCTGAAAAATTTCAGATGAGTTTCATTTAGGAAGCATAAACGCATTTCGTAATATATTTACGAGCTCAGATGCTGACCGATCAACGCTTGGCCGACACGGCCATCTCCAATCGATAACGACTGCCTCCTCGACGAACTCTAATTCGGCCAATCTACAATATTTACGAAAGCTAAGCATTTAGCTTAACACCATATTAGTGTTACCACGTGAACAAAACTGAATTTAACAACTCTGATATAAGTGCTCTCATGTCGCCTAGCAGGGTATAGGAAATATGGTTCAGTCCAAATCTTCAATTAATAACATTGGCATGAATTTTCTTGTCAGGGTAGTTGGGACCATAGGAAATATCGTTCAGTCCAAACTAATTAATATCATGATGAACCACACTCCTCTTATCATCAATCAATTAATTTTAAGATAAAAACCTATTTCAATCTATACTTTAACATTGAGTCTAATTATCTAATAAGTTGATGATGAGTCCTCCAACTCCAAGAACAGTTGTGTCTATAGACTTAAAAAAGAAGACATGGGAACAACAGTTACCATTGCATAACCGCTGGCACCCTGAAATACCAGCGGTCACAGAAGTTAAGACAGGTGAGGTATTCAGGGTAGAGATGGTTGATTTTACAGGAGGTGCAATTAAAGATGATAATTCTGCAATTGATATCAAATTCTTAGATTTATCAACTGTAAGTGTAACTCTGAATCTCCCTCTGATTGTAATATGAAATACTACAAGCTAGAAGAAGTGGTAAATGCTTACTGATGTTGTAAATAATGTGGTGTAGGTTCATTATCTAAGTGGGCCAATCAGAGTTGTAGACACTGAAGGGAAGCCAGCAAATCCAGGTGATCTTCTTGCAGTTGAGATATGTAATTTGGGCCCTCTTCCGGGAGATGAATGGGGCTTTACTGCAATATTCGACAGAGATAATGGAGGTGGATTTCTTACTGACCACTTCCCTCATGCTACAAAAATCATATGGTACTTTGAAGGAATATATGCTTACTCTCCTCACATACCAGGTAAATGCTCATTTATATTTTTGAATAAAAGCAATGAATATGTGAGCATAATTGAAGCAATGGTGAACTTATTATCATTTCTAAAATTGGCCAAGGTTCATTGACAAGTTGCCCCATTTATGAAATTTTACTAAAAATGAATTTGTTTGATGTCATAGGTGTAAGGTTTCCAGGTTTAACCCACCCGGGAATAATTGGAACAGCCCCTTCAATGGAATTACTCAATATATGGAATGAGAGGGAAGCAAAACTTCAAGAGGATGGTCCCGAGTCTTTGAAATTATGTGAGGTATTACATGGACGGCCATTAGCAAACTTACCATCGACTAAAGGTTGCTTTCTTGGCAAGGTTATAATTACTATTCCATTGCCATCCAAACATAATTTATAATTAAGGCCTAAGGGGAATGTTTTTCCCATTTCAATTATTGATATTGACACTCCGCGTCATTGTTATTTTGGATTCAATTATACATTATAAGTGGACTAGTGGAGTGTCATTACCAACAAGCGGAGTGAAAAAACATTCACCTAATTAATTAGTGTTACCAGATTCAACCCGTATAAGTGTGTGCAGATTAAAGAGGGAACTCCGGAGTGGAATAAAATTGCTAGGGAAGCAGCACGAACAATTCCGGGAAGAGAAAATGGAGGAAATTGTGACATAAAGAATCTGAGTAGAGGGTCAAAAATATACCTTCCAGTATTTGTAGAAGGTGCCAATCTTAGTACTGGGGATATGCATTTCTCTCAAGGTGATGGTGAGGTAGCTTTCTGTGGAGCAATTGAGATGAGTGGCTTCCTGGAACTCAAGTACTTCCATCTCATTCCAATAGATTTTACAACTCTGAAATATATAGACTGTTATATACTAGTTTAAATGATACATAAGTATATAAAAGAATCTAAACAAGGTCGAATAATTCTTTATTGATTTGGCAAGGATCCCCCAAAGGAATAGATACCATAATTGAATTACATTAGATCGCAAGAGCATAAAGCCTTAGATTTAATCCCATCCTCAGTGTCCATCATGGACTACATCTGTGATCTTTCACATGATGCATCCACTGATTATCTTCTAAAAACATTGTGCCTTTCTTTGTTCAATGTATCGGTTTTCATCTCAACCGATGTTTCTTCTTATCAAAATCAATAAAGTTTGCTTTTCCCATCCCTCTGGACCTAATTTGATTAGGTTTCACATATCTAGCACCTCTGGCCATTATAAATGATAAAGCCATATATTTATGAAGAAAACAGAATTACTCCATAAGATATTTGAATATAAACTTCTGAGTACTCATACTAAGGGAATAAAGTATTTGTATATATATATATGTGTTCATGTAGATGTGAAATCATTAGAGGTGGAATGAAGGAATACCTTACACCCATGGGGCCTACACCACTTCATGTAAATCCCATATTTGAGTTAGGACTTGTTGAACCGAGGTTTTCAGAATGGTTGGTATTTGAGGGCATTAGTGTGGATGAAAAAGGTCGACAACACTTCCTTGATGCTAGTGTTGCTTATAAACGAGCTGTACTCAATGCAATCGACTACCTTTCCCGATTTGGCTACACGCAGGAACAGGTAACTTGGCCATTTATTGTGAAGACTATTTCATACATTCTTTACAAATCTTGAGTTGAGGTGGGGAGGTGGAGTTATCTGGGGACTGGAGCCCCAATGTCATGCTGAAGATCTACAACTATGTTATCTATCACTCAAAATATAATTGACATTTATATGGTGGTTTTTTCTATCAGATGTACCTTCTTCTTTCGTGTTGCCCTTGTGAAGGAAGAATTTCGGGAATAGTTGACGCCCCAAACGCTGTTGCCACCCTTGCAATTCCAACTGCTATCTTCGATCAGGTATATATATCTATCTCGTAGCTTAGCTTCAAAAAGGCTTTTCTATCTTACTATGAAGATCAGGAGCTTGTGATGTTCTAGACTCTTACGAGCTACGGCCTATGAGTACGCTAACTGTCTGAAGGTCCATAATTGCAATGGTACTGGTGGAAGTGATGAATTTAACGTTGTTGTATATTTGAAAACTCTATTATTATTTTGATAAATTAAAATTGTGCTTCAATTGATTCCACAATTCCAACTTTGTATGGTTAAGGACTTGAGGGCAAAGATTGCACAAGGATGAGGTTGCTACAATGATCGAGCTTTCATCCTGGTTTAGAAAACATAACCAGTTTTAACCATGCTGCCGATAATATAATGTAAATGACGAATGTAATAACTCTTGTGTATCAACTAAGAATTGGATTTTATTGGATGCAGGACATTCTTCCAAAAGCCAACAAAGTACCCACTGGTCCTCGGGTTGTGAGGAATCCAGGTATACCACAATGTACATATGATGGAAACTTGCCAACAACAGTTAATCCTTGCTTCAGTACATAAGACAGCTTCAATATAGATGCCTGATTTAAACTATTAAATAATTATCTATCAGGAATTGTAATTGAACCAAACATATTAACTTATAGTCTTTATGTAATTATTAAGGGAATGAACTCGACGGACAGGGTCATTACTGTTTTGGATCAGCAATTTTTATGCTCATAACTAATTAAGATTTAAATAATTTTGAATGTTAGTGGGAATATTTGAGTATTAGTGTATAATTTGCGTAGTTATAAGAGAACCATTAAGAGTTCGCCGTACTTGAACTACCTTTTGTTTTATTATTACCATCTTGTCTTATCTCGCTTTTCGCAATCAAGAGATAGTTCTATTAATTAATCGAGAGCATTTAAACGGGAAGAAAACTAAACCTAAATTACAATCCTGGATATAAATGGAGCAATAAACTAAATGGGTTATAGTCCCATACACCAAAAGCAGAGCCTCCAACCCAATCCATTATAACCGGATCGAAATTAGCCCATTTGAGTGACATGGCCCATCGCTATGGCCTTTAATTGAGCCCACCCCATAATACCCAGGGCACTTTTATGTGTTATGAATAAACCCCTTCATTCATTAGGGGTCTCTACTTTTGTGAGTCTCATGCGCGAGATCCGAAAAGAATCTCGAAAAGTTGCTGCAAAATTGGCTACCTCTTCGGTTCTTGACTCCTCTCACCGTTGACTGACGACATTCCGTTGGATACTGCATTTCCACAAAGCCTCGTAGTCAAGATGTAAGTATCCTTTCGAGGTAACGTGATTCATCGAGATTCAAGTAAATCTCTAAAGTCTAAATGCCTATTTAACTCTCCTCGGCTATGGTAAGATTCCCGCAAAATTCTTTCGTGTATGAACATTCATGGAGGATGGTCGCTTCGTGATTCTTTTGTGAGTATAACTTGTATGTTGAATCTACTTAAGAAGCTTCCTTCTTCCTCGAGATTATCCGATGTCAGATTGTTGTGAATAGCCTCCATACGAAGTGTTTAATCTTAGCCGGGTAGATTTAACCTCCATAGCTTGTCAAGCACCTGAGCAGTTGTCCTTTGTTCGATAAGTCCGACTGCATAACAAGTGAGTCATTAAATGTCCGATAAGCCGATCAGACCGTAAAAATCCCTTCTGACGATGTTTCCAAATTGGTATATTCGGCCCATATAGACTAAGTTAGAGGAATCTCAATAATCTCTCTTTAAATGTCTATGGGTAAGAACTTGATCAACTTGATAATGTCCCATGTCCCAAATGTCTATGCATCAATTAGTTTTGAGAGTGCATATTTTTTGCTTTGTCGCCCAAGACTACTAGTTTTGAGAGCCGCATATTTTATTTGTGGTCATTCTCAGCCTTGATAAGGCAAGCATTGCTTATGGTGTCCATCAAGCGATGCCATACTTGTATAGTCTTTTCATTCCTATACCAATCAACCGCTTTGTTTAGAAACTTTCCACTTGTAATAAACTTCTCCACGCAAGCGATGGTTTTGTTTCTAAGTTGTGCATCCTGAAAGTCTCACGAGGAAAATATCTAGCTTTGTATACTCCGACTAGTTGTCCCTAGAGGATCTTGACGATACGCCACATTTGTTGTTGAGTAGAGCCGCATTGAAGAGTCTGAGATCCCTAAAACCTAGGCCCCCATTCTCTTTCTAGTACAGCTTTTCCGTGTTGCCCAATGTATTTTTTCGCCGTCTCACCAAGAGAAGTTTCCAAGATAGAATTGATTTTATGCTCCACACTTGCTTAGGCAACAAAAAGCACTACATGTGATACGTGAAGGGCTTTGTAAAACTGGATGAATGAAGATTTCTAGCCGCCTTTAGAAAGTAACTGGTTTTCTAACCTCCAGCTTTGGCCTTCACTCTATTGAGGAAGAAGAGAATTTCTTCCTTGGAAGTGGCCTAAAAGAGGTTTGCAATCTCCACGCACTTTCATGAGTGGCCACTGCATACTCAGATCTCGCACGGTTGTCTTTGGGCTTCTTCCCAGACATTCGGGTCAATCGATCGCCGATGTGTTGACAATCGCTCTCAATTATTGTTCATAGCCGGCTCGTAATACTCATAAATGTCGCAGCCTCAAGCGAAGCTCCTCCCAATAACAACGATTACCTAGAAGATGAAAAAAGTGAGTATTTTGCCTCCCAAACCGATCCCCTGCCTCTACACATGCATTATTAAGTAAAAGCAAATCAAGCCTCCGTGTATATAATGGATAAATAGGGATAGAGGATCAACTCCGTCAGAGGGCCTCGCCTCCGCTTAACGAACCTCGATTGGTTACCATTAACTAGAACGAGTAAGAAACCTGATGCTCACGTAATCCATGACAGCTTTATCCACTCTATGGCTAGAATTCGCTGTAGTAAAGATGGCTTTAAGAAAACTCCATTCTCATTCTTATCAGAGGCTTCTCATCATGTCAAGCTATGGTATACGATCCTTCTTTCTTCAAATTTTCTGCTTATAAAATTATGTATTCTCATAAGAAAGCAACACGTTATTCTGTGGATTGAGCCTATTAGCTACAAACGCATCTATATGAATACACGCGGAAGCACATTCTTTCGAGCTCAGAGCTAAACATTTTGCAATCACTTTTAGCCACTGCGGTTTGTAGGCAAATGGGCCTAAAATTTGTCATCGTTATGGATTTTTAATCTTCTGCACCAATGTAATCAAAGTAAAATTGAATCAATAAGCGACAAGGATCTTACTCATTAATCATTATAATAACAAGAATGGGGTCAAACATTATTATACAACCTATTTATTATTCTCACGCCACAATACCACACAATGATCAATTATATTTCATGGCGAATTAAACTACATTTACTAAATCAGAAATGATCAGAATCAATCTAATACTAATCGAGAATTTTACATTGATAATGTAAAATATAATTGATTTAACCCAAATTAATTAATTACCAATCAATTAATTTTAGGTTACTGAGCTTCTATAACTTGTTAGTTACTATTAACAACTCAAGTACTGCTTCTATTTCCATTTAACGGTTATCAAATCCATTTCATTAACCGCTCGATTGGGGCTTTAAACTCGAATTTTCACTATATGTCGACGCTATCATTTATATTTTATTTTGATTTCCATTTAAACAAAGAAAATAAGCCTCCATTTTCCTCCCAAGCACGAAGTCGAACTGATTCAAGAACAAGAATTGAAATTCTTGTCTTCAATTTTATTTCCAACTCTTTAGTTCTAGCAAACCTGCTGCTTTGATTCACCTCTCCCTACAATTCAACTGGTGCACCATCCTGAGTTTCAACGCATTTAATTCAAAGCGAGTGTCATGAAAGATTTGTGTAGATAGACTTTCACAGAATGTCTTAGTGTTCCTTTGGGTATTCATAATATTTGTGAATTTTGATTAATCTATATATCATTTCAAAGATCCTGATGCATTTAATTCCTATGGTTTAATCACAAATAAAATTCATAATAGATTCTACTGCAGCCCTCAGCCTCTAAGTTTCACGTATTTTATCTAATTGATTTCAGGTGTCGACGCCTAGTGAACTACGTGTATTATATCTACACCATTTTGTATGGATTAGCTAGTGAACTTTTGTACTAGCATTCGATTTTAATTTGTCAGCATATCATACAGATTAGATAAAGTATTTGTACTAGCATTCGATTTTATCTACTAGCATATCATGATTAGATAAAGTATGCGTATTATATTTACAATTTATTTTGTAAATATGTATGGATTTTTCAACTACACCTGCTTTATTTTCAACAGATATTCCTATTTTTCATGTTTTAGATATTAAGCTTTTACTGTATTTTATTCACCATTTATCGTTAAATTAAACGCATTTATTTTATAATGCTAAATAAAATAAGTTCAAAAGAAATCCGAATGACTTGTTGAAACAAAGTGTTACAACACGATCTCCTTCAACTATCAGAATCTATTGTAATGCTAAAAGAGGACAAACTTTAAATATCACAAACATTCAGCATTGATTCAATCATGCTGACACGCCAGATGAGCTGGCTCAAGTTTAACAAGTCAAAGTTACGATATGACAAGGATACTTTTAATTTTTGACTAATCAAATGCGATGACGTTTACGAAACCAATATGCCATATCATTTCAAATTACCAAAATGTGCCCTTTAAATAATAAATAGCTTTAACTTTTATAACTCAATTGAGAAAATTAATAATGATCTTGAATGTTTTGTATCTATATATCAAGACATGCGATGAGGCTTACTTTTTAATACTTATTTAACATGGCTCATTTAATTACTTAATTTAAACAAAAGCTCAATGTGACGTATAACTCGCATAAAAGTTATCTATCTTGCCGCACGTCATCAGACAAATTGAGTGAACACGGAACTATAAGTCAATTTAATTTATTCACTTTGGTTATTTCGAACTTTAAAGCATAGAAAAAGATTTTGGCAACATTTGTGACCAGCAGTAGGATTTGATTAAACCCCTGTATCTCAAATACCCTTTGTCATTAAAGCTCAGAATGCCTTGCTAGCTATCGCTGTCGGTAACACATGGACTCATATGATTGAAATAAGTGAGCGAGCTAAGTAAAGCAATAGCCGTAAGACAAAGATATTAAAGAGTTATCGAAATTTCGCAGACGATGATTTAATTACATTATAAGAAAGACACGCTTAAATCCTCCATGAAGGTGGTCGAGATTCTAAACTATTTTTTCGAGACTTTGTAAAGAAAGAGAAACGAATTGCCACAAGCCACATACACGCTTCCATATCGATGATTCCGATTAGCAACATTACTCTATTCTTTTGCCATGACACCTTGAACAACGTTCATTTGAAGAATAATACATTACGACTAACAAGACTCGAGATAATCTGGAAAAGATGGTCCAAGTCAACTCTTACTAGACTTAGCGGGCTGTTCACTAATCTAAATTAAGTTTTGTTTGCTTACATACAAGTTAATTAGAGATTTGAATCATCGATGATACATCGAATTGATATGAATACTATCAAGTTCTCGAGTTAGAAGTATCATCGATATAAGTGATATATCATCCAAGAACGAGACATCATTCTAATCTTAAAACGCATTTGTTAAGATATGAAAATAAGGAATTGTAAGCTAAAGTTAAACACAAATGGATGAAATCTTTCAATTTCATATACCAAGAGAATTTCGTTCTAACCTTAGATGTGTCATTAGTCGAGTGATACAAGTAAGGAATGTGTTTAATGTGGTTGAAACACAAGGAATGAAATAATTTCACATATTAAAGTTGCTACACCTACCTTTAAACTAATTTATTCATATTCAATCAGCAGACAACTCAGTTAGCCTATGCTCGATAAACAAACTTTGAAACGGCTCTTATAGGGATGTTAGTATTACGTCACTTTAGTAAACCTGCAACGACTCCACCCCAAGTTTGCCGCCTGGAGGCTAGATCATTAATTAACCTCAGACACCGTGAGTCACCAATCGATGATAATAACAAATATGACTCGCCGACATTAACATTACAAAACTCTCTATTCCATCGCAAGGTTCCAACAACACATCCAAACAAAAACAAAGACAACATAATACAAATCCACCTCAATACAACCCAAGGATGTGCCAGAAGAAACTAAAATACAACATAAAGCAAAGATGACAAACTGCATTCCCTATCAAATACAACAGCCACGTTTAAAACATATGTTTCACAACAAAAAGGAGAATAACCGATTGAGGACTTCCTATGCCATCAATCACCACCCACGATCTTCACGCCAGCTCAAGCAATACGCATCCTCACCTACCTCAACGACGCTTCCTAGAGACTCCAGCATAAACTACCATGTAGTAAGTTTTGAGTCGCCTATTAAAGCTCGAAATTAATACAAATACCAATAGAGATTTTACCAATCACATATAATCATGCTTTATATATATAAATATATGTATATAGCATGAATCCAAGTTTGCTACCTGTAATAACTCCGTCCACAAATCACATGTATTCTCTTATACGATATCACATAATACTATACGCAGTAAGTTTATAACCATCAACAACGATATTAATTTGGGCGGAAACTGCCTCTAACACAATAAAGTTAAGCGAAACGAGGAATCCACCTCCACAAATAAGAAATATTCGAGGAATCCACCTCCACAAATAGTAAACAATTGAGGAATCCACCTCCACAAATAATAAATAAATGAGGAATCTACCTCCACAAATAACAAACAAACGAGGAATCCACCTCCACAAATAATACACATATGAGGAATCCACCTCCACAATAATCGATTTGGTGTATCCACCTCCATCCTCCCACTAAAGGCTACCCCCCTCAATATGCATATCACAACAAAGTTCTCGAATCCACTCCGGCTACCCACTCAATATGCATACCACACAAACCTCCCGGCCGGGGTCACCACCGCCCACAAATATATATCAAAACCCGCACACAACACACAACACACGCGGTATATAACCACACACCATGACAATCTCATAACACGAATCATAATCACAACCGGCCTCATAATATGAATCATAGTCACAACTATCTCATAAAGACGAATCATAATCACAACTATCTCATATTATGAATCATAATCTCAACTATTCCCATAATATAAATCATAATCATTGAACTATCTCATAACACATCATAATCACCAATACGCCAAAAATAAATCCTACGATAAAAACACATGTAAAATATATAACATAATATATGAAGTGGTTTCCATCGCGGAGATTTGTACTCACCTCGAGCCAAAACCGGCTCAACTCCTATTCAAAGAAATTATACATTATAACAATACACGTAGAATAAATCCTCTCTCTAATCTATACAAACCCCAGCATGGCAATTACGCCTCACATTTCAAATTAACCATCCTTAGTAATCATCCTATACTCCAAAACTAGTATACACTTTTAAAATTCAAATGTAACTACATTGTAATTAATGACTTCATAAACTCCATATCTCGGTCATCACTTTATTACTCCCCACAATAATATTTTAATCACATTCCAACCAATCCAACAATCAATCACAACTAATTAAACCATTAAGTACAACCTCCAATTCAAACACTAACTACTATACTAACTTTTCCCAAACTTTCAACCCAATTCTACCAACTAGTATCCAACCAATACTTCTATTCTCAAAATAAATTATATTAAAGTCCTCTAACCTCCTATTACAATTTAAAGTTAACTTAAGAAAAGTCAACAAAGTCAACCCTCAACATACACCACTTAACCCTAATAATCACTCACAAAGCTCACCTCAAATCCCCTAAACCAAAACTTAGATAACATTTCTATTCCATGGGCTTTAAAGTCAAGATCTAAAAGTCAACATAAAAGTCAAACTAACAAATAACTATAGCCTAAAAAATGACGAGATTCAAGATTAAACCATACATTCGATGAACGAGACAGCCAGATTGAGGGTCGATTCAACAAGCCACCAAGTTAAAAAGCAAAAAAAATCATGCTCTCAAGCATGGGAATTTCTAAGACTTGGCGAAGAAAAAAGATGATTTTTTGTGTTTTGATGAAATGGCGATAGTGATGAAGAAGTTAAGTAAGGCAGGGTGAACATTTAGTTTTTGTTTTTGCGCCTCGCTTGTCTACAATTTCGCTTCTCTTCCTGCTTAACAACATTACTCGAACACGTGTCAAATTAACTTTCTATTCTCAAATATATTATCGCTCAACCGATATTATCATTATTCGATTCAAATTTTAACTTTAACTGCCAAACACTAACCGCAACTTCAAAATCATAAAAAAAATTGTTATACTTATAGATTATTTCGCCTCCCCACCTGAATAAAAATTACGCCCTCGAAATTTACACAACACCCACGCCTCGGCTCCCAACTTACTTACTCATCCTCATAGTAACGTTAGTTACACATATTATAGCACGTTTAAGAACTAACCTTCTATTTCCAAAGATTTGAGGATATTGGGACTTCCCGACATCCTCATCTCGCTCCCACGTAGCTTCCCTCCACTGGGCCGATTTCTCGCCACAACACTTTTCACTAAAGCTTTCACAACTTTATTTCGCAACACTTTTTTCCTTGACGTATCAAGAATTTTCACCGGTTTCTCTTCACGTGAAGCCTCTCCAAGCCTCCATTGGTCATGGACTCTAAGATGGATCTGCCCTGGGGATGTACTTCCTCAAACATGACACAATGGAAGACATTGTGAATTTCGGCCCACCTCGGAGGCACGCTAAACAATAGGTCAATGGACCACTCTACCCAAAATCTCTATGCTGCATCGATATATTTCCTGGACTCAACTTCCCTCTCTCTTCCCGAATCTCAATACACCTTTCACGGGGATATTCTCAAGAATACTTTATCTCCAATTTCAAACGCAACTAATACCTGAGACCATCCGCATTACATCTTTTGCTCATTCGAGCTAGCTTTCGTGTGTCATGTATCAATTTTATTCTTCCACCGACCTTTCCACCAACTCCGACCGAGTCCTACATTTCCTTCCATATCGCTTCAAATGGTGCCATCTCACACGCGCTGAAGCTATTATTATATGCAAACTCCATTTTAGGTAATTCATCATCCCACTTCCTTTAAAAGTTCAACAACACACAAAGCCCGCAAATATCCTCCAATGTTCGAATTGTTCTCTCTCGGGACGCCTATCCGACCGTGATGAAATGATGTACTCACCGACCCGCCCCCATCGCTTTAAATCCTTTCCAAAACTGAGGCACCCAAAGATCTCGACCGGACAGAATGGATACCTATGACTCCATTTAATCGCACAATTTGATTCATCAAATATATATCCTCGCTAACTAAACGAAATGATTTTTGACAGCTTCATCCAATATCACCCAAATACCATCATTCTTTTCTCAATGTCCTCGAGTCCAAAACAAAATCCATCGTAATATGCTCCCAAGTCCACTCGAATTTCAAAGGTGGGTCAATAGCCCCACCGGATGTCGGTGTTCTATTCTTCACTACAAGTTGTATATTTCATACAATTAATTTTCCTTCATGTCGGGGCCACCAATACACCGCTCTTAAGTCTCTACACATCTTTGTACCACCGCAAGGCACTACACCTACTACGCATCGTAGTGGCTCCATCCTCTCACCACAAAATCCGATCCGCCTGCTTCACTTCCCCACCACTATCTTTCGCAATTTCTCATCTTTTATCGCTCTCAGTATTCTGATCAAGATGAACTGGGTCGAACTCTTATTTGCGCCAAAGAAACCTACCATCAACTCCCACTCTAAAATTAACAAGTTGTTTCCATTTCATTCAATGCTCCTTTACCTTTCCCTTACGATTTAATGCATCACCTACCACATTCGCCTTCCATGATGATAATTAATGGAAACATCATAATCTAATAAACCCATCCATCTTCGCCGCTTCTGGATTGAAATCTCTCTCTGCCTGGGAGGTATTTCAAACTTTTGTGATCAAGAAAATTTGGCGAAATACACCATACAAATAATGCTTCCAAATCTTGTTAGCGAACACACCGGGCAGCCTAGTTCCAAATCGTGCGCTCTGCAATTTTCCTCATGATTTCTCAAATTGCCGCGACGCATGTTTCCATTACCTTACCGTGTCAAGATTAGCACACATCCCAACCCCTATACGAAAAGTGATCATTATACACGACATACCATCCCCGTCTCCTCGACGAAGAGTTTAACATCGGCGCGAATGTCTCTTTCAAATCATCGAATCACCGGCTCACATTCACCTAAAACAAATTAGAATTCCCTTCTCGTCAACCTCGTCAGCGGGTGTTGCAGGTAATAATTGAAAGCTCAAAATTCGATAAGACTCGCTAATCTAAAAACTCTTTAGCCTCCCCAAGAATACTCATGTGGTCGCTCCCAATTCATCATGCCTTCAACTTTTGAGGATCAATTGTATCTCTCCGGAAATCACATTATCTTTAAACCGCACTTTTCCTTAACCAAATTCACACTCGAAAAATTAGTACAATTCATTTTCCTCAAAGCCCCAACATTTCTCACCTCAAGTGTTCTGTTTCCTCACTACTCTTTATATATCAAAATGTCATCATAAACACCACCACAAATTCTATCCAACTAAGAGCGGAAAACCCGATTCATAAGGTCCATAAACGCCAGGGCATTCGCTAACCCAAAAAGGCATCACCAAAACCAGAGTGCTCAAGTATTTTGTCTTCTAAATGCCGATTATCGATACATCATCCTCCTTAATTCAACTCGATGGTACTGACCTCCAACCAATCTTAGAAAATACCCTGGCATCTTCAATTGATCAAACATCAATCCTAGGCAACGGATATCAATTCTTAATTGTTACTTTGTTCAACTACCTATAATCGATACACAACCCTAGATCCATCCTCTTCTTAACAAATAACACTTGAGCACCCCAAGGTGAAATACTTGGTCGAATGAATCCCTTTATCCAACAATTCCTCGCAATTTGCATTTTCAACTCCTTTAACTCAAGAAGCCATTCTATAAGTGTGCCATAGAAATTGAGTAGTACCAGAATTAATTTCTATGGAAAACTCCACCTCTGACAGCAGGAAGTCCCTAAGAACTCCTCAGAAACACATCAACATACTCTCTCTCACGACACGCACCTCCCCGCGATCGATCTTCCTTACTTCAGGTCAACAAATACGGGCAAAGATAACCAACACATCCACTTCTCAACATCTTACGGGCAACTAAGGCGTAAAACGAGACAAAGAGAAAGAATTTTCTATCACGCAGGGAAATAAGATCTTAGATTCACCAGACTAGATATTACTTTCAACACCTTCTTAAGATGACAATCTATCACAAAGACGATGTCTCCCTAACCAATCAATTCCTGCACAAGCATCAAAATCATTCATCTCAAAAAGGTAGTAAATCTATCTCCAAACATTGATTTTCAATACTTATGGATCAACTTCTGTACCTCATCAATCTTAATGCATTCTCGCAACCGAGTTAGAATTAGAAGTCGTATAGCAAGAATTTCTCGAAAGAGAATACGCTGGGAAAATTTCTCGTAGATATGAAAGCATCGAGTAGCCTTAATCAAACAAGACTTTGCTTCCAACCCAGCAAATTTAGAGTACCCGTTACTACCCCTCGGGGAATCCTCAGCCTCACAGTAACTACAAATACCCGCCCACGACTAGTTCCCGTACTCACCTTGACTAAGCCCCAAGAACATTACTACCCCGACTATTTCCAACTCTACTCCCAAAGCTTCCTCTACCACTTAATCGAATTCCTACCCACTTCCTTCATAGCCTCCTCTCGCTCGGCCGCACCGGGAGTAAACGCGCTAGCACTCCCACTCAACACCGTGCCTCTGGGGTGGACAATCAACAAAGAATGCGCTCTTCCCCGGCATATCGAGCACCGTGACCACAACCCTGCCTCTGCATTCCATGCTCTATGACCCGGTTTACCAACGGAAACACCCATTATTACTCGCCTTCCCCGATACCTCTGGATCCCCCGACCGAGCTAAAAGACCCGGGCATCACGTAAACAAGAATGCTTACATTAAGAATTAGTAAAGCAGTGGGCACTAAACCGACTGGCCGTAATGGCCGCTGGGCCGCGAACGGACGCCCCGAACCTTAACCTCGACCGGCCACCCATCCCTCGGAAGTTGTACACTTCCTTTTTCTCCCCACCAACCGACGCCCAAATCCATCTATACCAGAAGGCATCATCTACTGGCCTTATGGAAAGCTGTATAATTTTTGTGCTGGACAACCTCAAGGATCTCCTACCATCTCCATCCCCGAATCTCTCTCGATCCTCTCCCCGCAGTATTCACCTCCGGAAAGAGACTACAGAGATCACCGAATCTTTTCTCGCAGTCATTTATTTTTGTCCTCCTCACAGTTCGGATCACCTTCTCTGTGAGCCGACATATGCACCTTAATACAAAAGCCCTCGAAATAACTCCACGAACTCGATCCCACAACACTTGTCCTGCCTGCAATCAAGATCGGTATACATTCTCCCACCGACTCTACCATGTAATCAGAGTTTTGCGAATATGGTCCTCAACTCCCCATTAACTCCCCATAGCTCAAATATACTCTCCAAGTCTCGAATGAACCTAATGCCCCGATCAGAGAATCACCCCATAGTCCTCCTCATGTATCCCGCCTGTGAAAGCCGTCAACAACTTACTCTGTGAACTCCACCTCCCGCCTCCCATGAGCAGTCACTACGGTCTCGACTTCCACCAACATTTACCCCAAAATCCCGCTGTCCCACACTAGGGCCCATCACTTCCTACACGTTATCAAACATTTCTAGCACTGCACCTCTACCACCTCCGGCACCTCTCGCAGCCTCCCCAAGCACAAGCACCCTCACACCGGCAAATACCAATCGAATACCTAATGCGTGGGCGGCATCCCCAATGCCTACTTAAATAACAAAAAGAAAGGAAAGATCGCACTCTCGCAGTTAAAAACCCCAATATCGACCACTCTCTAACAACTATCAACCTGCATACATAACCACACAAGACACTACAGTTAATTCCCGAACTCAGCTCTAATATGTACATACTTAACTCGATTCAAAAACATATCAAAGCCATTTTACATAACCGTAAGAAGCTTCAGATTTATTTTCATCTACTATAATGTTGCAATTTATCGTGACATATGTGAGTCTCTATCATAAGTACAACAAGGAAATAAATATGTGACTGAATCCATTCAAAGTGTGGTTCTGTTATATCAAGGAGTTTCCACTTATTTACTTTTAAAGCTAAATGAAAACATGAATAAATTATATTCCAATAAATGACTGAGGTCATTTATATGAAATAAGATTAATACAATGGAACAGTATAAAGTTCTCTATTATATCTTCTTTGGACATGATTCATCAAAAAGTAGTTGTTTCATTAAATTTACATTCTGACGGTGAATCATCGGTTAAATGAGTTTCATTAAATTTGAAAGAATCACTGGAATTTAACGCTTAACTATACATTTAAGTTTGAGAAACCAAGATTAAACATATCTATCGGCCGACTACGCTCATATTTATTTCAAACTTTCTTATTGCTATTCCACAAGTCAGAACATGCGTGTTCATGTTGATCCAAAGAATGTCTTTATGTAATGATCAATGACGCATGGATACTTAACATGGTTACTGAACTCCACATCTCAAGTTTAGTTATAAAAGAAAGTTTCTAGCCTGCTCAGAATTAAGGTTGCAAACTTAAGATCGAAAGTATAATGGGAGTTAAATTCTCACTTTGATACTTCGATGAAAATCAATAAGAATCAAGAGCGACGAAGAGCCTGAGTTCCTTAGTCAAATGTGGGAGCGTGAATCGCATAAATAAAGTTTAATACAATAAATGTTGAAGAAATCTTCCTACAACCTTAAAGGGTATAAGAGTGGATGTATTTCAGACATTTGTGAGCCCGACTACATATATGCGACATATGCTATAATCGTCACCACATTATATATAATGCGAAATAGTATTTACATTTGCTTGTTAGTGCCAAGACGCCACGGTTTCGAGGTGATCGAAATCTATAATAGATTAAATTTATAAATGACAAATTTATATCGAGGAAGGCAACTTCTTCGTTGTAGGTCCAATCCTTATGTGCTAGGTGGCCTCACATTAACGAAATGTCAGTCTATTACATAGCAATATGATTCACCTTACGTTGCCATTACAATACAAAGGCCAAGTATCAATTAATAACTATTTAAAGGACAGAAGACGATTCCCGTGATTGGAATTATGAAGTTTTTAATAGAGGAATTCACGCCGATTCGAATACGCCAGAAGCAACTTTAAGTGAATGAGGTAACTATAGCGCACGGAACGGATCGCTTGTTGATTCTTCACTGTAGCATTACGACAGCCGTATCATAGGAAAAGCTATTAGCCAAGCACTTCATTAATAGGATCGAGTCTGGCATGTTCTACTTGAGTAAACTAAAAGGAAACTTGAACTCAAGATTACAAATCGACTTACAATATGTTTTGTTGGTAATGCCATAAGCAATACGTAACTGAACGAAGTACACTGAT
>JADFUC010000630.1:0-18778 GCA_019722365.1 Lithospermum erythrorhizon | reverse complement strand
AATTAATATGCCTAGCTACTTTTTTCTATGGATAAGAAAGGATCTAATTGATAGAGGAAGCATCGTGAAGATTAATTAGCTGGTTTTTCACGATACAATAATAACCAATCGCTTATTCTTTTATGGCATCATGGGATATATATTTTCTCACGACGTGAGATAAAAATGAGGAATCAACTTATGTAATAGAGTTGATCCTAAAGTTCTTTCGAGCAATGTGTAGATCGATCCCAAAGATAGTAAGTATTTTCTTTTTAAGGAAAGTCTTTTTCAAGGATCTATAGAAATTCTATATGAAACCGAGATAGTTACCTTCTAAAATTCTAATGAAAGTAAAAAATACTTATGCTTTCTTCTTCAAGGTAGGAAAAAGATAAAACTAACAAAATTATTAATCTAATTTTTAGTTTGAAACTCATCAAATTAACCTCTCTTTTTTTTGGTTAACTAGATAGATCCAAGGATAAATCTCATTCCTTAGATATAATAGATTAAAAAGGGGACACTAAAAAGAATTGATTATCAATTGCATGAGATAGGAAACTCTCAAGCACGGCTCTGGGTAAAGGAATTGACCCGCTTATTCCAACCGAGGAGAACATGCCATTCAAATAGTGAGATTCCCGGACATTGGCGGACGCTTGGTTTGATCAAGCCGAGTATGCTATCACGCTTACCCCTCGGTAATTATATTAGCACATAATTGGTTGAAGATCACGCTTACCCCCGTAATTATATTAAGCACATAATTGGTCAAGATCATTTAGACGCTGGAATAAAAAGAAGATGCCTTTTATTTATTAGATTTCATTATTATCTAAAGTTCTAAATATTTTGTTTGTTAGAATTAATTGTTTGACCTATCACCAAATAAAAATGATCATTCCTTTTCTCGAAGAAGAATCAAAGAATTTCATTATATCCCTTCTAAACCTTCTATTTCATCCCGTATTTTGTATTTAGGATAAGAGAAAAAAGGAGACACAAAGAGAATACAAAATTGATTTTTTTTTCTTTTTTATTAAACAGATTTTCTTAAATATTAGTAATAGCTAATGGTTTCTCGTATGATGGAATGTAGTAATGAATATCTTCTATGTAAAAGATGAGGTAGTTCCATTTAAAACTAATAATTGAGATTTTAATATACACTAGGTTGTATAAAAAGTCCTTTTGCCTCGAATTCAAACCCCCAAATGAGATTAAAAAGGTCCGTTGTTTCATGGCTATGTCATAATAGATCCGAACACTTGCCCCGGATCGACTTACATATCATAATTCGTTCTAGTGAATAACTAAAGAAAATAGATAGATATAAAAAGAAGAGAAGCAAACGAATTATAGAAATATCTCAAACGTTCACTAATTATTAGATCGTTGGCGGGTCTCTCTTTTGTATGTGTTGTCCGAGCAGGGCGACTCAATGATTATTTGTTCACTGAAACTGTCAAATTTTGGTAGATAGGAACTCAGAAAAATTTTTCGAGGAATGGCCAAACCGCCATTTTTCAAGAACAATAGCTAAAGGGCCCCGACACTACCACACAGATCCGGGAACCCACATGTTGAGCTGCTCATGATTTATAGCCATACTGCTGGATTTGGAAGAGATCTATCGAAGGTATTTAGTGCCCATTTCGACAACTCTCCATCATCTTTCTTTACTGAAATGGCACGTGATTTTCACGGTGCTCATTTTTCCAATTATGAAGGCGTATTAAATGATCCAACTCACATTGGACCTAGTACAGTGAGCACAATAGTGGGCCAACAAATATTGAATGGTGATATTGGCGGAGGTTTCCGAGAATACAAATAACTCCTGGTTTTTTCAGATTTGGCGAAAGACTGAAGAACTAGTGAATCACAACTCTATTGTACCGCAGAATTGGTGCATTGATCTTGGAGCCGTTAATGCTTTTTGGCCGGGTTGGTTTCATTATCATAAAATAGCTCCAAATTGCGCATGGTTTCAAGATGTAGAATCTATGTTGAATCACCATTTAATCAGGCTACTAGGACTGGTCTCTCTCTCTCTGGGCGGGCATCAAGTGCATGCATCTTTACCGATTAACCAATTTCTAAACGCCGGAGTAGATCCTAAAAAGATACCACTTCCTCATGAATTTATCTGAATTTGAATCTTTTGGCTCAACTTTATCCTGCCACATGAGCAACCCCTTTTTTCACCTTAAATTGTCAAAATACGCGGAATTTTACTTTTCGTGGAGGATTAGATCTGACGTGGGGGTCTATGGCCGATCGATATTGCTCATCATTTAGCTATTGCAATTTTTTCTCGATAGCGGGTCACGGTATGGGGAGCAACTGGGGAATTGGTCATGGTATCAAGATATTTTAGAAGCTCATAAAGGTCCATTTATTAGTCGTGGCCATAAAGGCCTATATGAAATCCTAACAACGCCATGGCATGCTCACTCATTCTTAACCTAGCTATGTTAGGCTCTTTAACTATTGTTGTAGCTCACCATATGTATTCCATGCCGCCTTATCCATATCCAGAATCAGGTTTATCTATGTTTTTGCTTTGAAATTGTCAATACTAGAACATAAAATATTGACAATATTGAACACCATATATCAATTTGATATTAAATGATCTTGTTAAGATTTTAGTGAATGACAAACTCGAAATTTGATAAAAAGATCTAAGTCAATACAAAAATATATTTTTGCATTGTTACCATCTTTACTTGAATATTGAATCAAGTCCACGTAAACCCGTTTAGCTGGGCATAACATGCAAAGTATGTAATAATTTTCCTAAAGAATTCGAACCAGAGACCTCTTGTATAGAATTTCTATCTAGCCAGACACCGCTAGGCTTAATGTTCTTGACAATACAAAAATAACCTCAATTCAGTTAATTTCACCCCACTCTGAATGAAATATAAGATTGGGTTAATGGTCGAGATCATCACTTATGTTTGCCTCATGTGACCAGTTGATCACTAATCTTTCAAAGACTGATCACTTACATGCTTTCTCGAAAGTTGCACCGCTTGGTTTTCCATCTACTTTTCTGTCCGGTCAACACATGTAACTAGCATGTGACTTATCAGAGGAGCATTTTAATCATTTCACATCTTAAAATACTTGGAAAAAAAAATCAGAAAATTATAATTACAAATCCCTGATATTCTCTAGGCCTTGCTACCAAAATCAGACATCAATAGCCTAACCTTTCATATTCTGTAAGCCATGATTGAAGTAGGACCATTTTATCTTATACGGAGTAGTTGTTAATGACCATATAATATTCATTTGATTGAATGCCATTATATGAAGTTCAACTTTGTCATGCAGCCTTTGTCAAGAGTTGAGAGTGAATCCATTTTTATACCAGGAGTTTTGTTGGTTTAAACTTACCCTTCGGAGAAGAAGTATGGAGTAACATACTCCTTCCGTATTCTCTCCAACCCAATTTGTATGACCATTAGTTTTTTTTTTTAAATCTCAAAACTGGTAATCTCTCCTATTCGGGATATATGTCACTTATATTGTAAAAATTGTTTTTAAGATAGTTCGCATTTGATCATTTTAAGCTTAATTAATGTTAATCAATTATCTAAAGTTTCTTATTAGTTAATGCTATATTTGGAATATATGTCACTTATGGTTAATATTTGTTATCACTAATTAATGTTATATTTGAAAAAATATGGTGTAAAATAGTTAAGTGACATATATGATGAATAAAGTAAAAACTTATTAAGTGACATATATCTTGAATATGAGAGGGTATTATTTTGGATTCTTCTAAAACTTAATGCAAAAATAGATTGGTCAAACAAAATGTAACGGAGGAACTATAATGTAACACTTGAAATGGATGGAGGGGACAATTAGTTGTGAGAAAAGAAACCATTTCAAGAACAATCTACGAAGTTCAATAGGTCAATGATGGGTGCATATATTTCCAAGTCCCAAAATTTTAAGGCCTAAATCTCTTCCGATTTTATCTTTAGCGAACGCATGAAGCGTAGGTTCAAACTCCAATCCAACGAATGAAATGTATGTTGGGTAATATACCGAACAAACACTCCATGCGTTGGATTGGATTTTCAACACGTGCTTCATGCGTTCGCTTTGTGTTTCGATTTTTTTAGTATATTACCCAACATAGATTCCATGCGTTGAATTAGGATTTCGACTTACGCTCCATGCGTTAGCTAAGGATAAAATTGGAAAAGAATTGGGCTTTGGAAATTTGGGACTTGGAAATATACTTTGTCGTCAATGACTCAAATGCTTAATTTCATATGCCACGAAACTATCCGCGAATTTTCAATCACCCAAAATTATCCATCATTTCCATTTTTTCCTAAATCAATTTTACTTTTCAATTTATCTCATGTCATCCATTTTGCAGCGGTAAAGTTGATGGGAATCTTTTTCACTTAAAAGACGATTTTGAAAGTCCACAATTATTGAAGTTTTGGGGTCAATTTTAAGATAAACAAAATTTGGGATTCCTTTTATAAATTAATAAACTTAAACTAAAAAACAATAATCCCCAATTATTCTCCTTCAATTAACTCAAGCCATAAACTCTCCCCTCTGTAACTCTCCCCTCTAAAAAAACTCTAGCCTCCATCTTCAACCTCAAAATAATAATATTTTAGGGTAGGACACCACCATTTTGGTGGTTGTTCTTACCCCTTTTATATTTTATTTACATATTTTAGTCTAATATTTTCTTTACACATTTTTGTGTAATATTTTTCTCCTTTCTTTAATAAGATTGATATTTGTTCTTCGATTTCTTCATCAAATTGATATTTATTCTTCGATTTCTTCATCCAATTGAAACATACTTTATGGATGTAATTTACCCCACTATGCAACCGATACTTTACAAGAAAGTGGTTGAAGGATTATTTGGGTCGAAGCATGTACACCTGCTCCGGTTAATTTCGATAATAATATTAATTTGTAAAAAAAAAAGATTTTTGAGCCGAATCACATTTATAATTTAATAGTAGCAATGGGATACCTGAAAGGTTAGATCGTTGCTCGATAACCTCGATTCGCTTGATTCGCACAAACTCCTCAGGCGGTTTTTCATGACTTAAGAGTTAAGTAACTCATCATTCAACCTTATCATCACAAAGTTCAATGTAACATCTCCCTCCTTCCTACTACATTTTCGCCGAGACTTTGTATGGTTAAACCCAAATTTTTTTCTTCCATTTCTTCACTTTGTTGCTAATTAAGATCCTCAAAGATTATTAAGGTTTCCCCAACATCTTTCCCTTACGAATTTGAGGTGTAAGAAAACAGAGTTTTTAGTTTGATTTTGGAGGGTTGACTTTCGGGGTTGACTTTTTTACATGACTTAATTTTTATGATGAATCTTAGCTTCATATGGGCTCTATGATGTATATAAGTGATGAATTCATGATTTAGAGGTTGGTTTTACCCATATGGTTGAGTTGGACTTTTCTAGGTTTCGTTGACTTTTTGGCTGAGTATTTTTTAAGACTTGAAATGTGTAGGAGTTTTTAATCGGACCTTTATCAGAAGCTATTGCGAGGTTAAAATTGTGATTTAGGAATTGATTAAAGGGAGTTTAGGGTGGAAAAAGTGCGATTTTAAGTTGAGTTATAATTGATATTGGAGTATAAAGCTGTTAATTATGGACTCGGTAGTAAAATAGATAATGACTTATAATTTGATATGAAATGTTAAAATAATAAGGTGGAATTTGTGCTGTGGAGATCGATTATCAAGCATTCTAATTTTGATTATAAATCTTCGTTGCTTTATCCGTCATTTTAGACCGTTTAGAAATAGTTCCAATTAAGAGTCGGGTAAATATGGTTCTAGAACGCAAGTATCAAGAGGTCTTGGATTATACTTTCTCGTGGGTGTTTTTGTTAGCGCCGATCGTGAAAAGCGCTTACCGTGATTGTGTTTTTACAAAGCTTCCCTTGCGGTAGAAGCCAGCGTGAGGTGAGTACTTTCTATCTCTACTAAAAGTTACTTTTTACGTGACTTACTTTTAAAAACGGTGTGAACATGTTATCAGGGTATGATTACGTGAGAATGATGTACATGTCATTGTGTTATGATTATGTGAGAATGATGCATGTCATTGTGTTAAGTGATTAATGCTTTAGAATGATATACATGTAATCATGGTATGATTATGTGTGATTCATTCAGGTGAGCTTTTATACGACATGTATATATTCTGCGGCGAACGACACCGAGTGCAGCAACACCTCGAACTCCCAACTTATATTTCGATTTATGTAATTTTGTCGGCAATCAAGTATTTCCTCGTAATTCTGTCTTTGGCACCTTTGTATTTCTCAGGCCTTTCGTTTCGCACCTTTGTATTTCTCGGTGGCTTTGTATCGGCAGCTCGATTGATTTATGATTGCGAGATGTTTTAGCCGTGGGTGCTTGGATATTGCTCAGAGTATAGCTGGTTATTGAGAGGTGTCGTGTTGGAGTTATGTATGACTTTGAAAGTAATTTGAAAGCACAGATTCGACCCTATGTCGGGATGATTGTGTTAAAGCGACTCTTCTTGCGTGATATGTGACGCTTATTGGCCTTATACTGCATAAGTGCACAGGAGATCTATTATCACCGCTTATGTGCATTCATTTGATGTTGGTCTTATAATTTCTAAGATAAGTGTAGTAGTAAGAAAATTCAATACCTTTTCTATGTGCATTATTATGTTGGCCTTATACTAGTATAAAGCCAGGCCAAAGCTGAAATTCATTTGCCACTTGCTATGGGCATTGTTGATGTTGGCCTTATACTACCATATATAAAATGCAAAGTGGGTTATTAGCGATTGATCCATTCCTCCAGACGGATCGGTATGTGCATTGTGAGGCGGTATACCAGGAGATACGGTAGGAGAAGGTGATGACTACAATTATAGCTTCCATTGAAGTCTCCGTGATTTCATTCCTGAAAAGTGAATGTGTGCTTTATTGAGACCTTCTATTATATCTTAACATGTTATGTCTCGGTAATCTTCTTTTGGAATTCCATTGTATGATTTTGTTAGGTAGCCCGAGGCTTGTATAAGTACTTAATTTACTCGTACTGGCTATTATAACATTGTCTGCCTCTGCTCGCATGGTGCTTCACCCCTCGTGTTATGTTCACTAAGCTTCGGCTTACACCCCCGCTTTGGGCGGCATTTCATTTGCGCTGGGAAGTTTACGTACTACTAGTCGAGCTGTGAGGTCATTGGAGCATCGCCAGGCAGTAGGATCCTCACAGCCTCCCATTTTGACGTTGTCAATCAAGCTTTTTGATTGTTGTACTTTATTTTCAAACTTTTAGCCTTAGTCTAGCTTGTCATTTTGTATTCGAGTACAATACTTACTCTCAGCTTGTAGCCTTGCCTGGGCATTACCTTTCGGGATATGTCAGATATATACGGGTTGGTTGGATAGATATTAATTCGGGATGGATTGTAAATTTTAAAAATTATTTTATTTTGAGAATATTAATGGAAATCAAATATTTGATGAAACATGGAAGTTTTTAAACCGAAGTCGCCCATCGCCGGGTGATTTTGTGTTCCGGATTTTAATGACTTCAATTTTAGGGCGTATTTCTAAGTGTCAAGATAAGATGTCCAACCATCAAGACATATCAGACTTGGATGTGGAGCCGTGAATTGGATCAATTAGGATCGAATGGGTTAGATTACAAATTGCTCTGTATTGTATTTTTTTTCTTGGGGAGAGATTTGATTTGTAATCTAGGATGACTTCTCAATTTCATTTGATGTATATGTCTCCTAATTCAATTGTATCTCAGAGTAAATTTAAGAAGCCATAGAATGAAGATCAATCATCGATTTAAATCAAAAACAATAATCCCAAACCTCTTACCCGACTCTCCTTTATATATTCCAAATCACACCACCTCCTGGCTTCGACACTAACAAAGATCAATTAAATGGGACTAAGGAATCATTTCAAGATCAAGCTTGAAAAATAAGTGATTTGTTTATTGTAAGGGTCAGGGATTGAGAAAGGCTAGTTGTAAATAAATAGAAGAAAGTTTGCAACCAGCCATCTGCTTAAGCACCCAATTAAAGTTAATTAGATTCTATAGACCGCTCTACGAGCCGACGAGCCCAAGTTGTGCTCTACTATTTGTACACCCCGACAAACTCGATATTTATTCGGTCCGTTAACAAAATGTTAAAATTTTAAAAATATGTTTAATGCATGATCATAAATAAAGAGCAATAACATTATTCAAAAGAATTATTATAGTTTATAGATAATTTTATTTGTTACATAATCATTATTTAGAATGAATGATGTCTAAACTTAATTTGAAAAAATTTACTTAGATTTTGAAGGTTTAATTTGAAATTCTTACAAAATATTTTCTGAAAGCATGTGTCGACATTTTCAACTTACTAAATCCTATTACACAACCTTAACTTAATGGCTTCCAGTCGGGAATTAAAGAGGAAGCCATACCCTTTAATCTAGCTCTAGCAATTCCAACATCCTCGCCGACTCGATCTCAAGCCAACACTAGTTGTACACACCCAAGTGAGGGGAGGTTCAAAAGTTTTATTTTATTAACAAACCAAATGTTTCAATATTTAAAGCAAAGAGACCCGCTTTTGTTTTTAGAAATAATCCAAGTTTCCAATTTTTGTGCAATTTAAAAGTTGTTCTTTGGTGAAATGAGTTTTTGTCTATTTAGATCTAAAAATTGGTGGTCGGAACCAAATGTAAAAGTAAACTCGATACAGGGATAAATTGAAAATATAGATTGTTGAGATGGTAAATTGACAATTAAACGACATGCATCACAATGATTAAAAGTTAAATTACTATCAATTATAAATTTCATGGTCTCTATTCTATATAACATCATATCAAAAATAAAGTTAAGGCCGATTTAAATGTTAATTGTTGTTTGTACATCACCTCTCTACCGAACACTATCCTTGTATAATTTTATAAATACTTAATCGCCAGATAAAAAGGCCGGTACCACCATTCCCCTCCCGCTTCCATTATCATATTTTCTCACAATGCAAGTTGAATTTGTTTTACATGATCGGCCTCATAGTGTCTACTATCGAAATCGCATTTCTACAGCCGGGAAACTCCCGACTCTATATTTTCGACGCTAATTTCATTCCGATGCCAAAACCCGACGCTAAGAAGCCCGATTTAAGTACGGGCTTTACCGACTCCACACCGACGCCAAACCCGACTCCAACATTTAATTAATTTATTTTTGATTTAATTTTTCCCGATGCTAACCCGACGCTAACTTTTATTTAATTTATTTTTATTTAATTTTTTCCGATGCCAAACCGACTCCAAAGTTTATTTAATTTCTTTTTGATTTAATTTGGCCCGTCTCCATACCGACGCTAACCCGAGGTTAGTAATAAATTTTTTATTTGTATCCCGACGCCATCCCGAGGCTAGTTCTTGATTTATTTATTTTGAATTGTACGCAAAACCCCGAGGTTACTTCGTGATTTCCAAATAAAAATCTCATCCAGATACCGCAAAATGTATCAAGTAAAAGATCCGGGGATGCGATTCATATATTCCCAATCCATACAATCGTAATATTCCCAGTTCATACAATCTCAATGACAACAAAAATATCCAAAAAAACATATAAAAACCTTACATTTGTCATTATCAAACTAATTAATCCAATGAAGAATTTGTCATTATTATTTATAAAAGCCTTACATTTAGAAGTCATACATTTATCATCTATCATTCATAATCCAAAAAAAATATATATAAAACTTTGTTATTAATCGAAAAACACATATCATTATCATATTTATCCAATGAACAATTTCTATTATCAAACTTTGTTATTAATACTACAATAAATAATACAAAGAAACAAGGGTAGTAATTACCTTCAATAAAGAATTTCTTTCATAAATTCAAATCCATTTTTCTATAAAAAAAACATAATATAAAATAGAAACTATTTAATTGAAAAATTACAGTTAACAAGCATTTGGGTCACCTACAAAATGAAATTAAAACAAAGTTAGTAATAATACAAATAATTATGGAACAAATTACTTCCCCTTTGAAGTCACCTAGAAATTAAATTAAACAAAGTTAGAAATTATACAAAAATGATTATGGTAGATGAGAAATAATTAGAATGAAATTAAAAATGTAGAGAAAGACGTAAAATAATACCTAGAAAAGAGAATGAAATGAATTGATATGTATGTGTGATATTTAAAGAACCTGTTTGCAATTTTGTACTGCCCGACGCTAGCACTGACACCAACTTTTCATAATTTGGAATTTCTCAGAAAACGAGTCAGAATCAAATTTTGAAACCCCGACGCCAACTCGACTTCTAAATCTTAAAATTTCTGCACACCACGCCATCCCGACACAATCCCGACGCTAACACCGCTAGCTAAAAAAAAGATGCAGCATAAACGAAATCCCCTCGCATTTATGTCACACAATAAGCATGTAATCAAAGACGCTGGCCACATTTACGTAACTCAATATCGATGCACAACAAACACAAAAAAGACAACAACACATAAATTTGCATTTCAATAATGAAGGCTTATCACATAATTGTCAATTATTACATAAAAAAGTTGTAAATTAAAACATTTTTACTCCTAATCTTCATTCGATGATCTTTCGTTTTCTTGAGTGTTCTTTCCGAAATAGTTCTGCTCCGAGTCATCGTCCTCATCGGGTAGCGTTCGACGCCAGATTTCGAGTCAGCTTATCGCTTATTTCCCGCAACATACTGCTCCTCTCCAATAATAACAAAAGCCCCCTTCAATAATGTCAACATCATCGGTTTGATCTACAAGAACGGGGCGCGGAGGTCATTTCGCTCTTGGAAGACATCTTCAAAAGATTCAAAGCGGACAAATCCACATTCCCCGCATATGAGTCCAACTCTCAACTCCGGCTTCTAGCATTCGCTTTCATTGCGATACATGCCACTACTTATGTCCGGGTTGAGACATAACCAAGCCAAGATAGTAGACTTCATGAAGTTCTCAAGGATGCCTGTAATAAACGGATCATCTTTAAAACCTCCTCGTCAGGTGTTTGATTCGAACCATCTCATCCACTGGCTGCATCAAACCGTAAAACACTTGAAGAGCACAACTTTGTCATGGGTGTAGCCGTATGTCAACTCTCAAATCTCCTCAATCACACCATAGTAGTCAACACCGCTCTCGACTCCTCCGTGAAAGGTGAACCTTCGACACAAACTCACAAGGTTAATAGTTCTATTACCATCGCCCTGTCTGATGTCAAAGTAGTACTCATTGATGTAGTAGCCTTGATACCTTTTGATTTCTGGAGCGGGGCCTAATGAAATTGTATAGAGGAAGGCATTTTGATCAATCGTATCATCTACACGCTTGCGAAACCATTCACCGAAATTATTGGTCACGTCTCGATTTCTTTGTTCTACCGTCGACTCAGGATCCAACTGGTCAAGGTATTCATGGTAGTACCTAGGAGGAAACGTTATTTATTTAGTTAACAACTATATCATGTACCAAGTAATCAATTTAAATTTTAAATATACACTTACTGAGACGTTTTTGTACTTCAAAGCGCTAAGCCAAGAAAGAATATACGCATGAGCTGCGGTGCACTTTCATTCTCCATCCAAAGATTCATGTTTCACCACAAACGTGCCACGCCCCGATAAACAACGGCAAAACGCTTGTAATATATATTAGTTAGATCATTAAACATATAAATATATTATAAAAATTGAAATAAAGTGAAATACTCACTACTCAAAAGGGTACATCCATCTATATTGCACGGGACCTCCATGAAAAGCTTCATATGACAAATGTATTGGTAGGTGCTCCATTACATCGAAAAATGCAGGTGGAAATAACCTCTCCATCTTGCAAATTATCTCAACAATGTTACGCCCAAGCTGTTGTACATGTTCCACATTAAGAGTTGCTGCTGAAATATCACGAAAGAAAAAGCACCAAATCAGAATGGTTTCCCCTCTTTTATTTCATCGCCCAGACGGGCGGATTCCTACGGGAAGTAATTTCTGCACAATAATATGCATGTCGTGTGACTTTCACCGTAAAGTTCACATTCCCCATTATCCGGCAATGCTCAAGCATATCCATCGGGTAAATCGTGAAACGACAACCATTTCCTAAACGCTGATCCGTAAGTGGTTTTAAAGTATAAGTCGCTTTCTTGGTTTCAATTCTCTTCCCACCTACTATATGTACCATATGCATGTCGGGTCTACAACAACGAAGTCGCCACGCCAATCCTTGCCCGCTTATTAACTTTAGTTTTCCCTTTACAACATCTTATTACCGTATGTAATGCATTTTCAAAGATTGTTTTTCTATGTGCATGAAGTCGATATTGTGTTCCATTTTTGTTCGTCAATTAACAACTCAACTCCTGCATTACTTTTCAGACCAGCCAGGTTTCAATGTTATACCCTCGGCCCTATGTTCAAATTTTGTTTGTTTTTCCCCAAAGACATCGTAGATCTAACAAAGTAACCTGCCGATACAATTCATTTCATCAAGTCGCTCTTGTTGTTGTGTACGACACGCTTGATTTCTCGTAATCACATCTCGCCTCCCCTCCTAAAAAGCCGACGCTGCAGGGTGGCGCGATAATCAAAACCAACAACGCCTCAAATTCTCCCGTAGAAGAAAAGACTTAGTATTCTCCATACAAGACGACATGCTAACTTTACTCATGCCATGGCTCCATCCGGATAACATCTCATATACAGGAAAATCGCTAATCGTCCACATCAAAGCAACTCTCATGTTGAAATTCTGTCCGCTAGATGCATCAAATGTCTCAATACCAGTATTCCACAAAACCTTCAACTCATCAATCAAGGGTCTGAGGAAAACATCAATATCTCTCCCAGGATTATTTGGCCCAGGTATAATTAGGTATAAGAACAAATATGGCTCCTTCATGCACAATCCCGGTGGTAAATTATACTGCATTTATCACCGGCCAAGAAGAAAGTATCAAGGTCCGAACTTGCCAAAAGGACTGAAACCATCAGAACACAACCCAATACGAACATTTCTCGGCTCCGATGAAAATTCTGGATATGATACATCAAAGTGCTTCCACGGCCATCCCTCGGATGCGTCATCCATCCATCATCTGTTTGAGTTCGATGGTACCATATCACGCCGCGAGTCGCCTTCCTCGACATATACAACCGGCTGGTTGTGAATAACTCCACCCCAAGTCGGCCGCCCGAGGTTAAGATCATTAACAACTCAGATACCGTAGTCACCAAACGAAGGGATACAATAACAAAAGTAACCTCGCCGACATTATCAAAATAAACTATTATTTGCATCGTGGTGTTCCAACAATACATCCAACAAAAATAACGGACAAATGTAACACAACCAAGATACATCATAAGGAAAGTATGACAACCGACTGCCAATACAATACAACCACCGGCCTCAAATACACAAAATGTCAACAAAAAGAAATGACTTGATGAGACTTCCCTATGCCACTACCGCTCACCTATGATCTCCACGCCAGCTGAAAAACCGCCTCACCACCTCAACGATCAATTCCTAAACCCAGGCAAATTTAAACGCCCACCATAGAGAATAAAAGTGCCTACCATTGCCGAAAGTGAACACAAATACCACGCACTCCATTCCACTCATATATATTCATGCTTTATATATATAACATATCATATGCACGCATATTAATCGTGGTACTTAATAAATAACCTGCCCACATATCACATAGATTTCTCTTATACAATGTTACACGACGCTTTACACACGAGATTATGTCTATAACTAATGCATATTCATTTAAGGGAAACAATCTCAACACAATAAAGTCACTGCCGAGGAATCCACCTCCACGTATAATACACATACGAGGAATCCACCTCCAAATAATACATATATACGTAAGTAATCCACCTCCAAATAATACAAGCACAAAATGAGAATCCACCTCCAAATAATACACACATGAGGAATCCACCTCCAAATAATCCGATGGGGCCTCCACCTCACCATCCTCCCGACCGAGGCTACACCCCCTCAATGCATATCACACCAAACCTCCTAATCCACTCTGGCTACCCACACAATACGATTACCTCACACCAAACCTCCCGTCGGGTCACCACCGCCTCCGCAAATAACACATAAAGAATCAAGCACATCCGCATCACCCACACAATAATAGCCACATCAATGTACCACACATAAATATCAATGCCCACACACACAATTTCATAACATGAATTATATCCAAAACTATCTCATAATGTAACTCATAATCTCAATTATGCCTGCAACATACTCGCTAATCATCGTTATCTTATAATGTCAATCAAATCTCGCTTATTTCATACTATGCATCATAAATCACAATTTTCACATAATATCAATTATAGCCACACAATACACATATCGTAATAGTCTCAAACAACAACATGAAGAATATATATATATATATATATAAGGAAAGGTCCCCATCGTGAGATTCAGACTCACCTCGAGCCCAAAAGTAGTAATGATATTCTATGCAGCCCTTGTGCTAGATCCAAATTAACCCTATTAAGAAAAATTATACATTATAACACATTCGTGAGAATAACTCTTTCACTTAACATCTATATAAACCCCGAAAGCGTTATACCCTCGCCTCACGATTCCAAATTTACAACTTTAGCAATCATCCTATTCCCAAGATTTGTATACACTTCTACATTCCAACGTAACTATATTCCAATCGCCAACCTCCTCGAAAAATCTCAATATTCGCTATCACCTTATTACCCCAACAATAAATATCTTGCTAATATTCTAATCAATCTAGAAATAAATTAACAACTAATTAACCCATTAAATACAAAACCCTCAAATTCAAGCACACTACTATACGAACTTTTTCCAAACTTCCTCAACCCAATCTCTACCTATCCATATCCAAACCAACAAATTCTATACCCAATTCAACTATATTAAAGTCCTCTAACCTCATATTACCATTTAAAGTCAATTTAAGAAAAAGTCAATAAAAAGTCAACATACAACTTACACCTCACTTTCTAACCCCAATAACTACCAAAATCACCTCTAATCCCTTCCTCGATACTTAGATAACAAATTATATACCATAATAAAATCAAGATCTAAAAGCCACACAAAAGTCAAACTATATAAAGTCAACTCAAGCTTTAAATGATGAGATTTGAAGATTAAAACTCATACCTTTGTTAATCTTAAGATGGGGGAACAAGATTTGAGGGTGGAATTCAACAAAGTTTTACCAAGAAAATGGAAGGAAAATTTTATTGTTTCGAGAGTTGGGGAGGTTTCGCTACGCTTTGGTGGAGAAGTTAAGAAAAAATTTTGTGATAAGCCTAAAATGATGCATTTAGCCAAGTATTAGTGGTGGTGTGGAAAGTGGGGCCCTTAAGTGGAGTTTGGTTTCGCTTTTGGTCAGAATTTCGCTCTTCTATTCTGCCACTAACCTAATCTCGAACACCACTCACACTAAATTTCTATTTTCAAAACATATTACCGCCTCCACCCATATTATCATTATTCCATTAAAAATTTTAACTTTAACCACAAAACACTCAACCGGGCAACTAGAATCACATTAAGAAAAAAATTTATAATGAACGGTTATTTCAGCTTAAACGCGCTAGAGGTAAGATATCAAAACCTTTCCGCCGCTTATGTTTCAAGGCTGCCTCTTTATTTCCTCAACCTATTCTCACTACAAACTGACACCTATCATCGCTTATACTTTTCTTATAAAAACAAGATGCAATTATTAACACATGCATCAATATTCTCGGGCTGGGAGGAAATCGTAGAGGGAGCCAACAATCTTTTGCCTTCATAGAAACTACCTCGTATGTTCTCTCCTCCGTCATTAGGGAGCCGAGTCGCTTGATTATGAAATCCAACGTTGAAAATATTCTTGCGATATTTGCGATTCGACTTTTAGGGCTTACCAATTGAGTTGTCAAGGATAACTTAGTGAATTCAAAGGCAAACTATCCCATAACGTTGGTTTGTAGCCTCTAATACTCTTAGTACGCCTCGCCTCCCGGATCAGCCTTCTAATACCACTTTTTGTTCAAGAGAGTACCCCTGAATTCTCACCACGTAAGTTTAGACCATCTCCAACCATGTGCATATATCGATTTCATCTCCACCTATATTCCTCATCATCTCATCATAAACATTGTTCGAGGATCATAAAGACGCCCCCCTTGTTCATCATAAACATCATTTCGAGGAGTTACAGCATGCCTCCACTTGTTCATCATGAACATGTTCAACAATATTCTAATGGCGATACACCCAAGTAGTAATCAGTGAAACCGTTAGAAATCAAATGGAAATCAACATCAATCTTACTATGCAATAATGTGCTTCACACATCCTACACGGATATCTTATCCCCAAGAAAACCATTGAATAATAGTTTTCAAAGAATATCCATAAACTTCATCAAATTTAACAAATATGAATTTTTCAATTGTCCATTGCGCCGACACCCATTTGTATACATCAAAAGAACGTGTCCTCCGAGTTATTTTACCTAAATTAAAATTTATACCCACACATATACATACTACTCATGTATTAACAACTAATTGCTAAAAGGAATAACAATTAAAACAACAATGTGATGATTTAGTCGCAAAAAATAAGCTGGTATAACAATATTACCTTTGATGTCGAAATTGGAGAGAAATGAGGTATTGTTCAATAGGAAAGTGAGATTTAAGGGTTTTCTATTTATGATCCGTTGCTTATAAACCGCAACAATGGAGTCGGGTCAAGCGCCGTCAGCGCCGGGTCAATTTTTTATAAATAACATATATCATTATTAGCGCCGGGTTAGCTCGGCCCGACGCCATACCGACGCCACCATCTACATATATTTGTAAATCGTGATCGTATTTTACATGAAGCATTATAATTGCATACAATATTGACTAGATAAAAGCATTTAATTAAGCTCCAATGATTGGGACATAATACAAATTAGTTTCATTATTTTTGTAGTTCTATCACTTGATATGGAAATTAAATCAAGAATATGACATAATGCTGAACACCTCAGTCGTTACACACATAGAAATACACCTAAATACAACTAAATACACCAAAATTCACAAAAATACACCTATATACGCCTAAATGCATAGAAATACACCTAAATACATCAAAATATACCCATATACGCCTAAATACATATAAATACACCTAAATACATCCAAATACACAAAAATACATCCAAATACACAAAGTACACTCATATATGCCTTAAATACATGTAAATACACCTAAATACAACCAAATACACAAAATACACCCGACTATGCTCTAAATACATAGAAATACACTTAAATACAACTAAATACATCAAAATACACAAAAATACACAATGTTCGGTGTGTGTATAGTGGTGCCCCGTTGAACATGATAACATTCGATAGTACGCTGTTATACGTCCGGTATGGATAGATTATATTAGATTTAATGTGTTTATACGTAATTTGTTAAATAACACAATGTTCACAAAAACAAACCATTACATATCTCTTCAACATTAGTTAATGTAAAGGTTCTGAATGCAGTAGTACAAAGTAAATCAATACTATATCAATCATTACATACCATTATTCAAATAATATATTTAATGGATGTAATAAGCCTCAAAAAGCATAATATCAAGATGGATCACGTTTTTGGAAATTTCTGACGCTAACCCGACGGCGACCGACCTGGGTAATACGTGGAAAATATACGAATCCTCACGCCAACATCGGAGAATATATAAATCCCGACGCCCATTCGACACTATTGTCCGTCAACGCGTAAAAACCAGCTTTCTTCAACACCCAACACCACCTGCAAATGCAAACAATTCGACAACACAACACAACATGAATAGATAGATAATCAAACACGTTACAAACACACAAACAAGTTACAAACACACAATCTATTTTGCGTAATCAACTTAAAACATCTTTAAATAATAAACAATCAAAGTATCAACGTACTAAATAAAAATATAAAAGTGATCAATGTACCAAAGTATCAAACTATCAATGAAAATATGAACTATTCAAAAACTAAAAGCTCAAACAATAAACTATATCAATGTACCAAAGTAATAATAAACAAATTATGTATCAATGTAACAATAAAAAATATTCAAACTAGTCTAAAGTTTAGTAGTGTCGCCATGGGAGGGTCTCCCAAGGGGCCTCGGGAGGTCCTCAAGGGTCCTGGGATAATGACATGACCAATAATGATGACCGAATGTAAGATGACGCCCAATCGGGACTAGGACTGACTTCGGGGAAATTGAGCATAATGGCATCGGTAACACAAAAAGAGGCGAAAGATAGAGAGGAGATGATCATATCGAGGGCAGATCGAATAAGAAGTGGGGGTTTGAGAGATCTTCGAGAGAGATACTAGTAGAAATTAATGGAAGACTATGATAGCGGGCAATCGATCAGAAGTGGAAGTAGAGTGAGACGTATTCGAATGGGTGTTCAACCAGTATGCATCGTTTTAAGAGAGAAAGGAACAATGGTACGTGAGAGAATACATGGAAAGAAAGAAAGATACAACGCTACTTAGAGAATCAAGTGGGAACACGGGACAAGATAATTTTTAGCAATACGTAACTGAACGGTAGCTAATACTGAT